>CM038669.1:60473618-60751118 GCA_021605145.1 Aegilops bicornis | reverse complement strand
GCGGCGGTGGTGGCGGCGACAGGCGGACGGCCATCGAGCGGAGGTCGGCATTGAAGGCGGAGATGGCGTCCCGGTCCCGCGGGCGGCTAAGCGGCCGCCAGAGCTGCAAGTAACCAGACAGTTTGAAGAGAGCGTCAGTAGATCGTCGAAGAGGGGAGCGCTGAATCACAATACGAATAGTCCTGAGCGTCCATGCGAGGGCCCCAATCTCAAGACACCTAATGTGGCGAGAGGACAGCGGTGAGGCCTGAAGCTCGGCGAAGAGGTCGGGGAAGTTGGAGTGCCACCAATCCCCACCAACCGCCTCTCTAAAGCAGCTCCAAACAAACTGAGCAGACACGCAGGAGAAGAATATGTGGTTCGAGTCTTCAGGGGAATCACAAAGGGGGGCAGAGGCCAGAGCCCGGGCCATTGCGCTTGCGGACCTCAACTCCAGACGGCAGCCGGCCACGGATCCATTGCCACATGAACATACGGATTTTAAGGGGCAGGCGAATGGACCATATCGCCTGGAGGGGCGGCGGGCGGAGGATGGGGCGATAGCCGCATAGAGGGACTTGGTGGAGAATTGACCTGAGGCCTCAAGGCGCCACCGAACCTCATCCGGGCCAGCATCGACAGTCGGCTCATGGAGAGCAATACAATCAAGAAGTTCATGCCAGGCGGCCACTTCCGGATGGACCTCCGGAACGCGAGGTGCCCTAAGTCAATAAGGGCCTGTTGAACTGAGATTGTAGGGACGACAGCGATGGAGAAGAGGTCAGGGAAGCGGGTCGCGAATGGAGCGTCACCCGCCCATCGGTCAAACCAGAACAAGGTCGCTGCTCCCGATCCGACCGAGATGGAGATCCCAATGCGGAGGATGGGAAGCAGTTGGATGACCGATTGCCAGAATTGGGATCCACCCGAACGTTGGCAGAAGGCCAGAGGTTGGCCACGCAAGTATTTATTCCGGATGATGACTAACCACGGACCGCCATGCCCTTGTGAGATGCGCCAGAACCAGCGGGAGAGGAGGGCAATGTTCATGCGCTTTGAGCACATTATGCCAAGGCCTCCCTGCTCCTGGGGCTTGCAGATGTCGGGCCAACTCACCATATGATACTTCTGCTTGTTATTGTCCCCAGCCCAATAGAAGCGAGACTGGATTTTAGCGATCTCGTGATGGAGGGTCTCGTGGAGGCTGTAGAAGCTCATAAGGAATAAGAGGAGACTAGAGAGCGAGGAGTTGATGAGAATCGTCTGGGCCGCCTTCGAGAGCCACCGACCCTGCCAAGGCTCAATGCGCGTTTGCAACTTGGTCACTGCAGGCCGAAGGTCCGCCACAGTGAGCCGAGAGTCACTAATGGGCGTTCCCAGGTAGGTCGTTGGGAAGGAGCCCAGGCGGCAATTGAGGCGGTTGGCAATGTCAAGGGCCTCAGCCGGAGAATATCCCATCACCATCACATCGCTCTTGTCAAAGTTGATCTTAAGACCAGACATTTTTTGGAAGCAGAGGAGGAGGAATTTAAGGCTAGCGATGTCCGTATCCGAGCCTTCAACCATGATGATGGTGTCGTCAGCGTACTGGAGCAGGGAGATGCCAACGTGCCTAGTCAAGTGGGGGGTGATACCCCTAATATGTCCTGCGGCCTTAGCCCTGTCCAGAATGGCCGCTAGAGCATCGACCACCATATTAAACAGGAACGGGGAGAATGGGTCACCCTGCCTCACCCCACAGAAAGTAGGGAAGTAGGGGCCGATCTCCCCATTGATGTTAACGGCAGTGCGACCACACGAGACCATTTGCATAACCCGCGTCACCAAACGGTCATCAAAGCCTTTCCGCAGGAGAACTTCCCGAAGGAAGGGCCAGCTAACAGGCCTTATGGAAATCGATCTTCAGGAAGACCGCCTTGAGGTGTTTGGAGCGGACCTCATGGAGGACTCCGTGAAGGACCAGCACCCTATCCAAAATATAACGGCCTTGGATGAAGGCCGATTGGTTGGGGTGAGTAATCTGGTCCGCGAGTAGGGTCACCCTAATGGCGTACCCTTTGGCCAGAATCCGGAATATCACGTTGATCACCGTGATTGGGGGAACTAACGGATGTCAGAAGCGCCAGGAACCTTGGGGATGAGCGAGATCATCCCGTAGTTAAGGCGCCCGAGATCGATGGACCCAACGTAGAACTCGTCGAAGATGGCCATGACCTCCGGCTTGATCACATTCCAGAAGCTTTGGAAGAACTTGACTGGAAGGCCATCCAGGCCAGGAGCCGAAGCAGGGTTCATGACTTTGATGGCGGCCCAGACCTGCCCCTCTCGAGAAGGGGCCAAAAGAGCCGCGTTCTCAGGTTCAGAAACAAGCTGGCGGCCGGACCAGCAGTCATGGGCCAAAGATAAGCCGCTCCGGGGAGCGGCTGTGAAGAGGGCCCTATAGAAGCCGTCGACGTGGGACCTAATGTCTCGAGGGGACTGCAGGAGGGTCACGCCATCCCAAAGAAGAGGGATGGAGTTGCGCCTACGACGGCCATTAGCAATAGCCTGGAAATAAGCCGTACTCGCGTTGCCCTTCAAGACCCATTTCTGAGCACCACGCAAACGCCATTAGGCCTCTTCATCAGTGTAGATGATAGAGAGCTGATCTTCCAAGTCGTAGCGGGAGAGCCACTCCTCGGGAGAGAGGCTGGTAGCATCGGCGCGCAGGTCCAGGGCTTGGATCGCAGACAGCAGAGCCTTCTTACGCTCTCGGAGGTCGCGTCCCAGGTTAGCGCCCCATCCCTTCATGAACTGTCGGCCTCGCTTGGTGCAGACGTGCCAAGAGTTGACAGCGGAGGAAGGGCGAGAAGGGGACTGCGAGAGGGCGCGAGTCTCCAACCAACGAGCACTGACCGCGTCGACGAAGCCAGCTTGGGACAGCCAAAATGTCTCAAACCGGAATCGGGGGGGAAGCGGTGGGCGCTCATCGGCGGAAGACAGAAGGAGGGGGACGTGGTCGGAGCCAATCCGAGTGATGGCCCAGAGGGAGGCAAGGGAGCACCGGAGGTCCCATTTCGGGGAAACTAGGACCCGGTCTAGGACGGACTGTGTCGGGGCAGCCTGACGGTTGGTCCAGGTGAACCTGGCACCGACCCGGTCAATCTCACGGAGGCCAAGATCAGCAATGCAATCGTTGAACAATTGCATAAGCGCAAAGTTGACGTTGGCATTGCTCTTGTCCTCCGCGAACCTAAGGAGATTAAAGTCACCCCCCACAACAACCGGCAGTGACGCAGCCGACACCTTCCCGGTGGAGCTCCTCTAGGAAGGAGGCGGATCGGCTGTGGTCGGCGGGGCCATAGACAATAATGACCTCCCACTTGAAGTTAATGGAGCGTTCAAACACCTCCGTGCTAACAAAGAACTGACCCTGGTCCATACTACCCACCTCGAAGGTGGAATCCTTCACACCTAGCAAGATGTTGATGTCTACTACGCAACCTTCTTCTTGTAGCCGTTGTTGGGCCTCCAAGCGCAGAGGTTTGTAGGACAGTAGCAAACTTCCCTCATGTGGATGACCTAAGGTTTATCAATCCGTGGGAGGCGTAGGATGAAGATGGTCTCTCTCAGGCAACTCTGCAACCAAATAACAAAGAGTCTCTTGTGTCCCCAACACACCCAATATAATGGTAAATTGTATAGGTGCACTAGTTCAGCGAAGAGATGGTGATACAAGTGCAATATGGATGGTAGATATAGGTTTTTGTAATCTTAAAATATAAAAACAGCAAGGTAGAAAGTGATAAAAGTGAGCGTAAACGGTATTGCAATGCTAGAAAACAAGGCCTAGGGTTCATGCTTACAGTAGTGCAAGTTCTCTCAACAATAATAACATAATTGGATCATATAACTATCCCACAACATGCAACAAAGAGTCACTCCAAAGTCACTAATAGCGAGAGCAAACGAAGAGATTATGGTAGGGTACGAAATCATCTCAAAGTTATTCTTTCCAATCAATCCATTGGGCTATTCCTATAAGTGTCACAAACAGCCCTAGAGTTCGTACTAGAATAACACCTTAATTAAGACATAAATCAACCAAAACCCTAATGTCACCTAGATACTCCAATGTCACCTCAAGTATCCGTGGGTATGATTATACGATATGCATCACACAATCTCAGATTCATCTATTCAACCAACACATAGAACCTCAAAGAGTGCCCCAAAGTTTCTACCGGAGAATCACGGCGAAAAACGTGTGCCAACCCCTATGCATAGGTTCATGGGCGGAACCCACAAGTTGATCACCAAAACATACATCAAGTGAATCACGTGATATCCCATTGTCACCACAGATCATACGGCAAGACATACATCAAGTGTTCTCAAATCTTTAAAGACTCAATCCGATAAGATTACTTCAAGGGGAAAACTCAATTCATTACAAGAGAGTAGGGGGGGGAGAAGGAACATAAGATACAACTATAATAGCAAAGCTCGCGATACATCAAGATCGTGCCAAATCAAGAACACGAGAGAGAGAGATCAAACACATAGCTACTGGTACATACCCTCAGCCCCGAGGGTGAACTACTCCCTCCTCGTCATGGAGAGCGCCGGGATGATGAAGATGGCCACCGGTGAGGGTTCCCCCCTCCGGCAGGGTGCCGGAACAGGGTCCCGATTGACTTTTGGTGGCTCTGGAGGCTTGCGGCGGCGGAACTCCCGATCTATTCTCGTCTTCGGAAGTTTTAGGGTACGTGGGTATATATGGGTGAAAGAAGTACGTCGGTGGACCTCCGGGCTGTCCACGAGGCAGGGGCGCGCCCCCCACCCTCGTGGGCAGCCCGGACTCCGGTGAGCTTCCCAGACTCCGTGGGCTTCTTCTGGTCCAAAAATAAGTTCCGTGGAGTTTCAGGTCAATTGGACTCCGTTTGATATTCCTTTTCTTGAAACATCAAATAGGCAAAAACAGCAATTCTGGGCTGGGCCTCCGGTTAATAGGTTAGTCCCAAAAAAATATAAAAGTGGATAATAAAGCCCAATATGGTCCAAAACAGTAGATAATATAGCATGGAGCAATCAAAAATTATAGATACGTTGGAGACGTATCAGATGCCACCGGAATGGCCCGCAGTCCCACTAGAAGGGAGCCAATGCCAGGCGAAAAGGTAGGAGCTCATGCGATCAAGCTCCAGGAGGGAGAAATATGTGCGCATGGTCTCCTGGATGGCCACAATATCAATGTGCTCCTCACGAATGTACTCGATGAGTTGGCGGCGGCGGCCATCATGGCCGAAACCGCGGATGTTCCAGAAAAGGGCACGCATCACGCAACCATTGAGGGGCTGCATGACCCTAGGACACGAGATGCGCTTTGGGCGCGGAGAGCGGCAGTCCGAGAACGAGTACGTCCCCGGAGCTCGGTGACTGTCAGACGAGGAATTCCACCAATCCTCCGAGGAGGGGGTGGCATGGGTTCCGCCGACTCGGACGTCGAGCCGGGGGGCAAGAGGAGGGATGCTCTAACCTCAGCCAGCCTCCCATCGAGGATCTCGTGGGCCCTAATGGCCGCGATCTGGCTAATGGGGGACCGACCTCCCCCCTAAAGATAATCACGAAATCGGTCGCAATCTTCACAAGGTTTCCAAGCGGCACCGACTCGAGAGCAGAGAAGGAACAAGTAGCTGCCGAGGGGGGGACTGAAGGGGTACCTGGCTCCAGGTTCCGTGCAGCGGCACGAAGCTCCGCCCGCTCGCGGATGGGCAGCGCCGGGCTACCCTCCGGGCGCGCCGCGTCCAACCGAGCACTCCGGCGTGAAGCAGTCGCCGGAGAGCAGGCTGAACGGGCGCGCCGAGAGAAGGCCACGATGCGTGGAGGCGGAGGCGGGGCAAGCAGGGGGGTGGTCACCTGGGACTCCCCATCCAGGCCAGACACCACAGCGGGGAGGAACTGAAGAGCCGGGGTCGGAGTGGGAGACGGCGATGGCACCGGTGTTGGAGATGACGGTGGTGGAGCAGAGTCGGTGACGAGAGCTGTCCGGGCCACTGGCGGGACCGGGGACAGCAGGAGGGCCGCGGCCGGAGGCGGCAGGGCGGCCAACGGAGCGACGACGGGAGCGGCTCCGGGGGAGGGGGCAGGGATGGCCCCCACGCCCCCGGCGAGCGGTGAGGGCGGGTCCTGGATCACCGATCCCGTAGGGAGGAGAACCAGGTCCAGAACCGGCCCGTCTGGAGCGATGGAGACGGGGGAGCATGGAGAGGAGGCGGGGCAGACGACCAAGCCCACGCTGGAGGCGTCGCTGGCGGCAGGGGACTCGGCCACCGGACCGAGGAGAGCCTGGAGGGGGTGGCCTGGCGCGGCCTGGCGCCCATGCCTGCCATCGGCAGGAGGCGAAGGGGAACGGGACGGCGACCAAGAGGGCGAGTCATCCGAACCGTCCCCGTCCTCCGACCGGCGGGAACGGGGGTTGTGGCGGCCGTGGTAGTCCCCACCGGTCCCCGGGTTGCCGTCAGGAGGCCCACCGTCGGTGAAGCGGGGGCGGCCGACGTGGTTGGGGGGCTCGGGGCGACGCGGAGGTCGTAGCCCTGGTCGTTAAGGAAAACACGGACGGTGACGTGAAGCTTGGAGAAGTCTAAGCACTTGACCTTGACCCGGACCTCCTCCTCCTTGCAGAGTGAGAGCTCGTCCACCACCACCACCTTGCCCAGGATCCTGGACATCTGCGGATGACGAGCTCGGACCCGGCGATGTCGGGGAGACCCCCCACAAGGAGCCAGGCGGTTTCCAGCACAGCCACCGCAGGAGCGTCGAGGACCGGCTCGATGATGTCGACGACAAGCTGGTTGAGGGCGAGGGTGATCCGGCCATTACGAGTGGTGTAGCCATAACTGACGGAGTCGGGGAAGACCACGGTGAAGATGTGACCGGCAGTAGGAGTGACCAACCAGTCCCACTAGCGACGGTAGAGGTGGTTGAGCTCGGCCTCAATCATCTCCGGAGAGGCCACCCCGTCGACCACAGTGACGTTCGCCTGAAGGGAAGGGGTGGGCGGTGGGAGATCGGAGACCTCGAGGTGGAAGAAGCCCAGCCCCTCAATCCCGTGGCCGTACATCATGAGCTCCAACGTCACAGGGCGAGCAGGACATAGCAGGGCGGGATGGCCAGGGTCCTGGCAAATGTAGCAAGACTGGGGGTTGACGCAGCTAACTTGCGAATGCCCCGCCACCCTGCAATTGAAGCATGGGGGACGAGGTAGGTTGGAGACCGGGCCCGATGCCGGGGATGAACCCGGAGCCACCGAGGAAAGCGAAGCGGGGGCGCCCCGCCCCTGCCCTTGGCGCTTCTTCTTCTTGGACGGGCCCTGACGACCGCGGGAAGGACCGGAGCCCGGGACAGCCGAAGGGGCCGGCACCAAAGGCGAAACGGCGTGGGGCGGGAAATACTTGCGCCGGGCCGGAGCAGAAGGCTGAGCAGGGGGCGGGATGAAGCAGGGACCGACGAACGAGGCGGGGAAGGAGATCGGCCGCGCCGAGGCGGGGGGATGGCGAGCGACGGCGGGAACACCAGTCGCCCGAAGTAGCCGGACAGGGAGAGCCCGATCGGCCCCTTGCGTCACGCAGAGCCGGCGAACGTCGGTCATTGCGCCGGCCGTCGCGGAGCTCCCGCAGCTCCCGGCGCAGCTCTTCCTCATGGCGCATGATGCATCGGCGAAGCGGCGGGGGCTCATGGCGGTCCTCCGACCGCCCGCTTGCTGACTTCGCCGTCGTTCCACTCACGCATGGACGGCTGCAGCGGCGGGGAGGGAGGCGAGGACGGGCACGCAGCGGGGGACGGCAGGGAGGAGAGCCGGTGGGGAAAGACTTGCGGTTGGAGGGGAGAAGCGATCGTGGCGGCGGCGGGGAGGGGCGTCCGGCACCCCGAGGGAGCCAAATCGAGCTGGCCGGGAGCGTGGGCCAAAGGGCACCGGGCGGCCCAGCCACCTCAGCTGGCCCACTGGGCGAGGAGGCCAATGGGCGCGGACGGCAGATGGGCTGGGTCATGCCCGTAATGCCCCCGGACGAATCGAGGCCCAGCAGGCGACGGGGAGGGGTGAGCCGTAGGGTTTCCCCCCTATCGGCAGGCGGCGCCTCGTCCGCCGGCAGAAGCGACCCGCCACCGGCGAGGGCTGGGCGCAGGGGAGGGAGATGCGGACGCGGAGAGAGGATGACCCGAACGAGGCAATAAACGGGCGGAAGGGGGAGACGCGGGTCACCGGAGCCGAGAGGACCGGGACAGAACACGACGGCGGCGACGCCGGGGCAGATGCCAACCGCGTCGTCGGCGGGCGGCGCCAAGATGCGCGGGCGGAGCTGAGATCAGAGCGGCCGGCCACGCCCCACGGACGGGCGTGCCTGCGGCGACCATTCCCACCCCCCAAGCTCCGGCCTTGCGCGCCAGCGGCCCGAGACGAGCTCGAGGATAGCGGTGGCGACCGCCGCGTGCGCGAGCAGCGGCGAACCCGCTTCGTGGGGGCTGAGCCACCCGGCTCGGCCGGGCTGAAGCGATCTGACGGGAGCAACAGGAGGGGAGGGGAACGGCTCCTCGTCCGCAAGATCGGCCCACCGGATGCAGAGGACGGCGCAGGCGGGCGAGGAGGGCGGGCGGCAGAACCTGGCGGCGCCCGGCAATGGGAGGAGAGCGCGGAGGACGGGGAGTCGACGGGGCCAACTAGGGGGGCAATGGGAGGCAGCACCGCGGCCGGGGCCGCGTCGCCGCTGACGTCGCAGGAGCGCTCCATCCTCGTCGCCGCTGGTAGTACCGGGCAGCCTGGTGGCATTAAGGTGGGATTAATGGCGTCCGATCTACCTGTCAAGAGAGCCAGACAGAGCGCGTGCACGCGGGCCCGGGACAAGGATGCACCGGAAGCGCCGTGAATGGATCCACTGGCTCTTGTACTTCACAGTACGGAGATTAGCAAGCAAAGTGTGTTAGCCTTCTTCAGACAAGTGCAGAAATTTGAAGTAGTGCCAAATGTTTGGGGCACATGCAAGTTTTTAATACCTATATCTAGATGACCTTCGGGATTACGTGTAAGAGCATCTACAGCATCACATACCTGCTTCAAATGTCCCTTGATCATTGCCCGGCCAAAAAATTTGACACAAACGGACGTTTCAAACATGACTCAAACGCCTGAGCTGACCGACACCCATCATAACCAACTCAAATATGAGGCGGATATGGTCCTGGATGCGTCCGTCACGTCAGACCCGGTCCACGCTGGCCCACCTGATCCCACATAATTCCTTCCCATCCGCTCGTCGTGCCAATCTTAACCACTTCACTCCACTCCCCTCTGCCACCCAAGCTCCCATCCAGCGATCTTCCGCCGTCTCCGACATGGCGGGTAGCGGATCCGAGTCAGTCACCTCCAGATCTGTCGACCCCGAGCTCATCCCACGCAGCCCCGAGGAGGAGATGACCGTCCAGCTTGCGCTCCGCCGATCCTAGAAGGAGGCCCGTGCGAGGCAGCGCTCGGACTCCTTCTGTCGGGAATCCATTGCGTCCGCCCAAATGACGGATGATCCAGCGCTAGGTGTGCCGTCACTGCCTCACCGGAGGCGGTGCAGTCTGTCTAACGTCCGAACACGGTGACGAACGCGCAACCCCTTTGTTGGAATGCCAAGGCCATGGACGCGCCATGGGCGTCATCTGATGCAAATATGGCACGGCGTGCCCGTCGTGCGAGGCAGCGGGCGCAGGAGGCGACAGCAGCCCTCGTGGCGGTGGACGTCGGCGAGGTGGAGTCACATTCTCCGACGCCCCGTATGGTGCAGAAATCCGGGCGCCGCAACCACGTCGTGGTGGATGTCGCCGACTCGTCCCAGGACAGATCCATCATCGATCTGACGTCCACCGGCATTGTTCGGGTTTCGGGCTCCGATGAGAAAGAGTAGGGCATGGGAGACGGCAGCGCCTTGAGTCACGTGAGCCGGCTCGTGCCCCATGCCCTGCTCTACCTAGCCGGCGACCGGACCAACACTCCAAGGAGCGCAGACAGCCATCGGACATGGGCACGGCAGAGCCGGACGAGCTCCGCTTAAAACTTGGTTTACGTTGCATGTGATAATATGAATTTGAGGTTTCTAATTTGAGATGTCTGATTGTATAATCAAATATTTAAGGCGTGACCAGTTACGTCCGCGGGCATTTGAGAGACTGGATTTGTGAAGTCCGGCTGTAAATGCTTTGAAGACTTTGTCCGAAGCAATGAAAGATCAAGGACCAGATCATGTGCCGTTAACAGCCCAAAAAAAAGCTCCTTGTGTGGTAAATGTGGTCCTTGTAATTAATCATGGTCAAGCAGAGATAGGGGAAATGAAGACACTAGATAATAGGGTACAAGGTCGAGACAATGACTAGCATCAACCCAGCACCTTTGAAAAACAGGCTCGTCTCCATACATACAGGGAGGGAGGTAGGAGTATTTGTCACATTTAGAGGTGATGGGTCACAAGGCAGATACGGGATAGACAAGATACAGATCCGTGAAACGACACAAGCTGCTGCGCCCATAGGTCGTCTGCCACGGCGCTACCATTAGACCTCCATCGTCATTAAGAGAAAGAGAAAGTAAGGTCATCCTGTGAATGTCGGTAGCAACAGCGAAGTCCTTAATTAGAAATTGACGGTGCGATCTAGGAGTAGTACAGCACTAGATGCTCTACTCTTTCAGACAGCTATGAAGCTACTGACAGTCAGAGCCAGCTTCGATTTGCCAAGCGGCAGGCCTCCAAGTGATCACCTCGCACGGACGGATCCTGGACTTGGTCTCGGCCCACGTGAGAGTCACACCATACATGCGGCAGCGAATAGGTAGATCCTGGACTTGGAATTTAAAGCATCTTCAGCAGTTCGGCCTCCCAAGAAGTTTTTCGTGCAAAAATAGTGCCTCTTGGAGCGTCGCCGGCAAAATTTTCGGCGTAGGGGGCATGCAATTCCCAGCCGGGAACGCAGGGCAGAAGGTCAAAACCAATTTGAAACGCCCAAAATCGGCGAAATTCAGTCATTTTAAACGAAATTTAGGCGATTACATTGATATTTTGGTGACTAAAAAAACATAGATAAAAACATTAAAAACTACGCCTAGTCCATGCCGAGAAGTTTGTAGAAGGCAGTGTAGCCGTCGCCGCCGTTGCTCGGCGCTCCATCCTTTGGGGCGTCCTAGTTGCAGCCCTGCCCTGGATCGCCGCTGCAGACCGCTTGCTCGGCGCAGTGACCTCCTCGTCGCTGTCGTCGAGCACGAGGACACTACCCTAGTCGTGGCCGTGGCGCCGCTCGGCGTTCTTCCCAAGAGCGCGGTGCTAGCGCTCCATCTCCTGCGCCACGTAGTCCGCGCGTGACCAGACGAGGCCGCTCTCGAGGTCGGCGGCCATCTCCTCGTGCTCCTGCTTCATCACCACGGTCGCTGGTTCCCTCTTCGGCTTCACAAGGCGGATGTGGCCGCGGGGAGGGGAAGGGACGCGGCGGCCCTCATTTATGACGAGAGCGCCGCCGCAACTGCGCTGACGCAGCGGCGTCTCCTCCGACTCGGGCTTGACGAGGACGAGCGGCAATACCAACCCGGAGGAGCGGGAGCCAAAGGATGACGGGTCCATGCGCCTCAGCGTCCAGGAGTTTCCGATGCGGCGAGAGATGGACAGCGGCGCAGGGTACTCCAGCCGCGGCTCGTTGCCTCCCTCGATGCGGGCGAGGTCGACGGAGAGAGTACGGCCGGGCACGCCCCACCATTGACGACGGACCTCCGACTTGTGGCGTCCCCTCGGCGTCGGGCCGCCGTTGGTGGACGCCAGCTGGTCGGCGCGGCGGCACTGGAAGTAGGCTGTCCAAAGCGTGTGGTTGTCCGCCACGAAGCGCGGTAGCTGGCGCGCGTCCTCCGGCATGGCGGCCCGGATCGCCGCGATCTCGGCGGGGCGTTCCGTGATGGAGAGAGGCGGAGGCAAGGGGACGCCGCCGGCGCTCAGCCGCCATGCGCCCGGCACGCGCATGTCGGGCGGCGTCGGGTAGTTTGCCTCCTGCAGCAGACGGGCCTCCCATTCATGCAGCCAGCGGCGGTTGAAGACGTTGGCCGCCACCCCGTCGCCGAGAAACCTCTCTGCCATTGACGGCGCTGGAGTGTAGGCGAAAAGAGAAAGAGAGGAGAAGGGACGGTCGGCGCTGGGGCGTAGGCGAAGAGATGGCGAAGGCGGGTGTGCGGCAAGCGACGGCGAAGGTCGGGTTTTATAGCAACGAGAGGGCGGAGCGGTGTGGACACGTGGCTGGAAAGGGCGGGTACGCGTGGCGGTGGCTCGCCATTACTGCGCCACTCGTCATCAATGGAAGGGACCGGCGACAGCATTAGCATTGAATCGCGCGGGAGCCGAGGCGAGGCGATGAGGATGATGAAGCGTAGTCGCTGACTCGGCGGGCCCACAGGGTTAAATCTAGCGCGGTTTGTTTTCGTGCCATTTTTCTTTCCCCCGGCGCCCCCGGTCAGCCCTCAGGGCGCTGGGTTCGGCCTGGGTCCACCGGCGTCCATTTCGGTCTAAACCGGCGAAATTTGGGTTTCCAGGGACGCGACTGGGTGAATTTTTGACGCCGACGACGGAAAAAGTGTCCTGGGGGCTCTTGGGGATGGGTGGAGATGCTCTTACCCTCCTTTTATTTTCTATTGTTAATTACTTGACCTCTAGTGCCCGCCAGCTATATATAATCGTTGACATGGTCGCTTGTGTGCATCAGTGCATGATGTGATACCTGCTACTGCCAACCGGTCCCAAGTCTCCGAGGTCATAAAAATGTGGCTTGAGGAGTACTTCACGAGAAACACACGAAAAAGGAAGACAAAAGGACATGGCTTAGAGATTGCAAGACCAAAAAAAAAAAGAAAAATGCTATCGAGCCACATAGGAAGGAGTACCCCAGGGTCCGTGCAACGCGAGGAGCACCGAACGTCGAAGAGCTTTGCAGCCACGTCCCACGTAGGTGCAAAAGTTGACCTCGACGGGACGTTTTATGTCTGATGAATCCTGCACTTCCGGACAGTTTAATTAGGCCGGCAAATCAAGTCACGGTTTCTCCCTGGCCTGAGCTCGTCAATTCTTTCGTGATCCGTGGTGGTGGTGCGGACGGTGGTCGGAGTCGGCCGTCCGGACAGCAAGCAAGCCGAGACGTTCGTTTAAGGTCGCGCAGTAGAGTTGGCCTGACATACTAAGTACCTTGCGACCTCTTTGCCTGCTCCTCCTTTGTCCAAAGCCCCGTGAATGAAACGATAGAAGCTGTTGTGCTCGCAGTTCAGCCACGACGGTGGATGCAATCTCCATCGTCGGAGAAAGCAAACGTCGTCATTTTGCGACTGTTAACGGGCACGTCCGTAGCGGCAGACCGGCAATGAAGTCCTTAATCAGAAATTGACGGCGTGATGGCCGTAAATACTCTCTCTCTCTCTCTCCCGGACAGCTACGAAGCTAAAGAGTTGGAGCCCATGTCCAAGTCGCGAAGTGATCACGTCGCCCACGCGAGGACTCGGTCTAGCGTGCTGGCAGCAATGGTGTGCATGTGAATGATGTGATGCGTGCTGCTGCCGACCGGTCCCAAGGCTTTGATGAAGCCATAAAAATGTGACTTGAGGAGTACACAAGAAACAGACATTAAAGCCATAAAAATGTGACTTAAGGAAGACAAGGGATAATATAGTTTGGAGATTGCAAGACCACAATGGCATCACCATGCAACGCGAGGAGCGCCGTACCCGTACGTATGTCCTTGCGTACAAGAGCTTTTTGCTTTTTTGAGGGGTCGTACAAGAGCATTTCAGGCACGTACAGACGTACAGTATACGTACGTGCAAGGTCACGGACACATTTGACCTAAGGAAAGCATGTGGTCTGAACGAACCCCCGCAATTCCGAACAGTTTGTTGAATTAGGCCGGCCGGCCGGTAAACCAAGTCAAGCCTACGTGTAGTTAATTTCCCCTGGATCCGCGGCGCGGCGGGCGGTCGGAGTCAGCCGCCCCGCCCGGACAGCAACCGGCCGCTGCAAGCCCACACGCACGTACTCGTGGACTTGTTCTTCGCCTTGGCCTCCTCCTGTTTCCTCCAAGGCCAAGAAAATGAATGACCAATGTCGATCGAGGTCGCACTCACAAACCATACCGCAGCCGTTCTCCTCTCTCTCTCTCATGAAGCCGCCAGATTTGATGCTGTGCACGCACCCTACACGCGCGCACGTACCGCCGGCCCATCACCCAGACATAATGACCACCTTTGTGCATGAACAGTTGCCTGAAGCCATCCATCCATTCCACCTGTCCAGAAAGCGACCGAGAGAGAAGGCCGGAGCAGTAGAGTCACACGCATCGGCACGATGAAGGCGAGACAGACGAATCAATGAAGACTATACCTTACTTGTACTACCACCAGTGTGTAACCAGTACGTACGGAGATTAGTAGTGGTTGGCGGCATGCACATGCGAAGAAGAGACTTAAACCGAAAGGCGTGCGTGTGCAGGCAGCCACTGCTGGCTGGCGCATTCATTCGGCATGCACGACACGTACGACGCCTTCCAATTGTTGCCGGACACTCTACAGAGTAGTAGTACTACATGCTTCATGGGTACTATGCACAACTCTCTCTCGCAAAAGGGTCAATTAACTGCTCATCCAATCTGAACATGGCGCTAGTGAGTGACCACCACAAGATTGATGTTGATGCAGTGCAGTTAGGCCGCTACCTAGCTAGCTTTATCATCACCATCATTGCTCGTACACAAGAATGGGGTTGGTTTGGAGGCTCGCAGCCGCAGACAGGACGCTGCATAGATTAGACATACTAGTCATCAACCCGTGCATCTGCACGGGCTAGATACTTCATAGAAGTTCAATATAACATTTTTCTTGCATTTTTGCATTCTTGATGACTGGAAAATATGTATAAAAAAATAAGCGTTCTAGAAATTCTTAATATCAGGTAATAGTTTTCAATTTTTCAACCTATATAGCAAATATGAATAATTCCATCAATCCTTCATAATTAGGTGATAACTTGCATGCAACGAATTTGAAGTATGTTGTGTCCGTTTAAGTGCCAGGTCATCAAGGTAAACCACCAACAACTAATTATCTTATATATATGGTAAATGCTTTAACCATCAAGTAATTTTCAAAACTGTTCTCTAGTTTTAACCAACAAAGCACGATTGGATGAAGAATCAACCATATACATATTTTCAGAAGTACCTAACTTACAAAAGAGAACTATTACTACAATAACAATAAGTCAGCATCTCCAACACAAATGTTCAACATTGCATTATTGACATTAAGACATACATCCAAGGATTATTATTAAATTCATTTAACAATGAACACTATATATAAAAGATTGTATTGCATAACTACAGTGTCCCTTTTTTTGCGGGGTTGCAATGTCAGATTAACTAAATATAAGAAATATGTAATCTAGAAGCAATATAAATCAACATTAGATCTGAGGCTTTGACATGTAGTACTTCTCCCCCTTTTCCCTGGTAGAGATGACACAAAAACTCATATGTTCCCAAGTACATCAATGGAAACAATTATACATCTAAATAAATAAGAACACACGATCTGCGGGTGATAGATTATAGTATCTTTAGATATGTACATAGTTCAGGTATTCTTACAGCTCAAGCACTTCACGTACCTCACATGACTGAAAAAGCCTGTCGCCCCGCTTTATATACAAAGCACCACACCAAACAACATTCAGTTTGACCTAAAAGAAATGTGGGTTGACCTAAAAGAGACAAAAAAAAACAACAACATGTAGATTGTAGAACATACACTAATGTTTGTAATACAAAAGAATAATCATATTGGTCAAGTTACATAATAGCCTACACATCCATGTTTCGATGCACAATTTTTTTGGTTTTCGCTAGGAAAAATAGAATCAAGAATTACAATTTATTATAGTTGTTCCATGATGAAAAAAGGATTAAGCACAGGATTTCCTATTGTTGTTTCGGGTGAAACTTAACAATATCTAAAACGTAAGTCCTGAATGTGCGATTCAGTTGGTCGAATTTGATATGGTAGTTAGTTATCCTTTTTGCTGAAGCTGAACAAAAGTTCTAGGAATGAACTAATATACTAACGGAGATTCCACATCAGGTACACAGGTCATGGAAAATTTTATTCTGTAATTCTGTTTGTATAGGCCAGTCTATTTCTCAACCATTTGGAATGTAAAATCCATTTGAAATCGCCTTGTAAGATCTCCTTGCTACATCATGTAATCTAGTCGCATAATTTGTTTGTTTCAAAAAAAATTGACCATTGGATGAACATTATAGTATATTTGCTTGACATGCCGCACACATCAGTGCATAAAACTTACTTCAACTCTTGTTCGCTTCCTGTTGTTTGTATGATGAGAAAGCAAGAAGCCCCAAAAGCAACAAAATTCTGTTCTAATATGTCATGATGAGCATTATTCAGAAAGCATCTGGGAAGAAATTGCAGGTACATGCTGCAAATAAATTAGAACATATCCATATCATGCATGTTCTTACATATTGTAGATATCTATCCGTGTAGTTAGCAATTTATACATGGCAATAGTGGGAAGACAAATGAATATCTTCACAGGACGTTGAGAAAAGAAAAATTGTACGCTGAAATTTTGCATGGCTACTTAGTAAGCATGTCCGGTGTACCACCCAGCTTCTGATCCATTGGGCTCCCCTGGCCGACGGCAGCGTGCAGATCGACTCGTCCTTCCACATATTAGCACTGGTTCGTTCTGCTATTGGACGTTTGTTGATGATCATTTTCACAAATTTCAGATTTTTTTCAAAATGTTTTGGTATGTTTTCTTGCGTGGTGCACCGAGGAGGGGTTCAGCCACTACTTTCCCATCGGACAAAAAAATCAGCTGATTTGATGAAGAAAATCAATCAGGTGTGGTTGTAGTACATGCATATGTTTACGTACCACATTTAGAATAAAAGGAGAGATAGAGTGGATTGCAAAATAAAAAGGAGAGATAGAGTGCTTAAGACATCTTGGACTCTCCAACACGTATAGAAATAGAACAGCTTTTTCTATCATCGTATATTAACCGCAAGATTATGAACTAATGACTAATATTAGAAGTTTTCTAGGATTAACATTGCTGGCCAACTACTAATACATAGCTATTCTATTGCTCTACCCATATAACCTGCCCTACGCTAGTTTTCACTCTCTCTAGAAAAGGAAACATTTAACCAAATAAACAGTTTTGCATAAATATTAAAATTATATAGAGTACTCGGTTTGAAGTAAAAATAATCCATATAGTGTCTGTAGATAGATTGCCTTAGCAGTAGGAAAAAATGATATATTTTCCTGCAGATAGAAGGGTGGATCTGTGAGATGGATAAAGGTATAACGTACAAAAACTGCCATTCAGATGTGCCGAACTGTGCTTTGTATGTCTTGCCATTTGTTCATTCATAGGAAAGGCAATTAAGCCCCCAGCAGGATGTAGAAGAAACATGTAAAAGAGATCCTCAATGTCAATTTTTTTAAACAGCAATGCCGATATATACACGTGGAAATATATTGCCTCACCCATAGGTGTTTCATGAGAGCTAAGAGCACTGGGAAGCATCACAAAATACGTAAGTAATTTGGTATTTGTACCGGAAACAAAATAATTTGGCATGGCGCACAGCTGAACATATCTTCAGTACATTTCGTTCTGCTTTCATTAGAACTGACAAAAACTGTGGATAGCCTATATGATAGCATAACTAAAAATATACAAATATCCTAAAAGGTTCCTAGTAGAACTCATCAAGTGACTTATCTATAAACATTGGAATTCGATCACATATATACTTAAGCTCCTGGAGGAAATAACTGAAAATATTAGTGTATTTTCTTCTACAGGCTCTATTCTAAAAGCATGATATAAGTATGTTACGTAAAACATGAGAAAGTGGAACAGATCATAGAGTAACACAGTAAACATTAGCAGTACCACCTATTCCTGATTGTCCTAAATGTCTAATACGACTATTTTCTATTGAAGCCATAACATCAATGGAAGAACTGAAATCTGAAAGTTGTGAGCATAACATGAACGATTTGAGCAGGGTATTATAGGAAAATTATAAGAGTAAATGTATTGTCAGGCAGATAATTAAGGACACATAGCTACGTCACTGATATCATGCTTTTAGAATAGAGCCCGTCATGGCTAGTCTACTGCAGTTCATCCCTTAGCAACGTCACTGATGGCAGCAGGCACCCAATATAAGTCGAACAGCCATCGGTACACCTCCTCCATTGCATCTACCATCATGGATAAATTCATCAACTGAAGACGCTAGATTGATGCGTGGCCAGAACATGGAAGGTGGAGAGATACAAAGTATGTAGTGCAACGGGATCAATCTAACATGTGCAAACACTGTTGCAGGGATTGTGTGCTGCTGCAGGAGGAGATGCAGAGCACCCCTGGTGGTCGTCCTCGTTCCTTACAGTGCTCTAGATGGGCATCTACAGGTTCAATGTTTTTAATCATGTGTTTTGGATAAATAAGATTTATTGGGAGTTTGTGATTATAACGGGAGGTAGAGTACATCAGAGATTTAAAGATAATGGAGTACTTGCCTGCAGTGTACGGATAGGAGTGATCGGGGACAAACTAATAATGTAGGGTGGCGCCATCTCTCTGCTCATAGTTCCTCTACTTGATCTGAAGCTTCACCAACAATGGTGGATGTCCGATCTGATTCCAACTTGTTTGATGTGCCTCCTTCTGCATTACATCTTACAAGTTTAATTGGAGTTTGCTTAGGTCTTCAAGTTGAGGGGATTGAACGCCTTCTCCTCAGCCAACATGGATTGCATCTTCGTTGGGGTGTTGGGGTAGTGACGATCCAACATGGATGAAGATTGAAAAGAGATTGGTTGGAACACTTTAGATGATTGTTGCTAACCGGATGAGGAGCAGCGCTAGGGCTCTGTTTCTCTCGCCGGCAAGATTGGCAAAGGAAGAAGTTTGCAAAAAGATTTTTTTTCTTCTAAAAGAATTTCACGTGAGACAACAGCCTAAGTTTTTTTTTCTAAAAGAGCTATATGTGGGACATCAGCCTAGGACTCCTAATTGCACGTGGGATAGCAGCCAATTTTTTCCCTAAAAGTGCTATACGTGAGACATTAGCCTAGGACTCCTTAGTTACCTCATCGTTTTTTTCCCTAAAAGTGCTATACGTGGGATATTAGCCTAGGACTCCTAAGTTACCTCATCCAACGGCTCTAGATAATTAACTTAGAGATCGTACGGACAATTTGTTTAGTTTTAAGGATTAACGTGAAGCCTCGTATGGTGCCTCCGATTAGTAAATATAAGATAAGATATAAGATATCAGCTTGGTTATACGGGCCGGAGCATAGATTAGACATATATATATTAAATTGGTTACATCCGTATGTGGTTCGAGCTAGGGCCCCAACGAATTTTGCTACAGTTACGGACTCAATTCTATGGACTACAACCTACAGGCTGATGTGTGTACGGCTGATTGAATATCAGGGGAGCCCGCAGTTGAAGTCAGAGGGACGGGGGAGATTAATGTGGCGACACGTAATCCCGTACGCCTCTTCCGTGACTATTTGCCCGTAAGTCTAGGATTTTCGGGCCCCAACTGTGCAGTTGTTTGCATCCTTAATTATCTCTACATGCACGCACGGCACGCGTGTCTACCGGCGAACTACGCACTCCGACAGCTACAGATTATCGGTACACAACAACATTCTTCATCTGCCATATGCTCCGCCAGCTTGGAAGAAACAAGCAGCTGTGTACATGTGGTCTAGTGCCTATAAACGTGTTAGTCTTTCTTATACTAAATGACTCGTTATGCCAATAGCGCAAAGGCCGAGAGAAAGCCAAGTATTGTAAGAATATTTAGACATCCATGTCGAAAATTAAATGTGGCCAACACTCACGCATCCTTTGCTTGGAAGCCGCCTTTTCTCACCGGATCTAACATAGATACATGATACTTTAAGAGCAAATTTCAGAGAAAATATAAAGCATAGAAGGCTTTAAGGTGTACTATTAAGAACATACCACCATATCTTCATTTAGTTTCTTTGGAAATCTAAAGGTCTAAAAGGTCTAGTGCCTATAAACATGTTAGTCTTTCTTATACCCAAGCCTCTATTGCAGGCAAGGTTTTCGCTCTGAGATTAAACCAATTGGATGAAAGTGACCCATGGTGAGTTATGGGTATGGCGTGTGGTATTTTTTTGGTACCTGGCGGGGTAGAAATGACTTGTGTACTTGGCTATTTGGTTCAAATTTTTTGAACGTGAGTGGCGATCGGCTTGGTTGGCTTAGCGTTTTTTGATTGCATGTGAGGCAGCGTCACTGTCACGCTTCCCTTCTTCGGTGCTTCTTTCTATTTGAATTAATCGATATGTCCCTTTCTATCTCAGACGCTGTGGTTTTCCTATTTGAATTAATCGATCTGTCCCTTTCTATTCCTGACGTTGTGGTTTGCGTGCATGCCGCCGTCGCCTGTTGGTCCGGCCGGTGTTTCTTCATGTAATTATCGGTGCCCCTTTGGTTGGCCTTTCTAGAGTGTGTTGATTTTTTCCGGTTGGTGCCGATTTTTCCTGTGTTTTCTACCGCTTTGATCCCCTGATCTAGAGAAGCCGTCGTTGCTAATCGGTGCCGCTTCAAGCGTTCAATCTAGAGACCTCGCGCCAGACGTCCCGTGTTCGTTTTTGTTTTCTCTTTCTGCCTTTCGTGGGTTATAAATAGGTCTTTGCTTTCTCTCGGCTGCATGGGCTGCGATTGGCCGGCGTGGTGTTTCAGGCCGTTCTGCTTCTTTGTTCGGTGTATCGGGTCGGCCTCGCTTCGATCGTTCAATCTAGAGGCGTCGCCGTGGATGGCAGAGGCATGATCCTGGTCGGACCCTTCGTCTTCAACGTCGGGGACGTGGGTGAGGAAGACGTCGGTGTCGCGGACGGTGGTGGTGTGTGTGGTCTGGATCGGACCACTGGCGGTCAGGCACAAAGTCGGGCATGGCGGAGTCGGAGATGTCGACGAAGACCCCCAGGAGCGGGGCCGGGTGGAAGTCCGGCAGAACGAGGGGACGAGCGGACGGTTCGGAGCGCGCCGTTCTGTATCTGTTCTTGATGTTCTCGCTCACTCGCTGTCGTTGCCTGCCCATCTCTGTCCTATCTCATATTTTTTCTTTCTTTTTCATGCTGTAGTTCATGGTACCCTACTGCTGCAGGGGAGCTGTGGAAAGACTGGAAGCCGTCCGGGACATCAACAACAGGCCGATGGGTGTGCGGTTAGTGGGCTGCACAAGGGTCAGTGATCTCCCAGAATGCAGCTGCAGAGCGGGGCTCTGTCGCCGCCATCAGGGCCTATATTGGGCAAGAGTCCTGTCAGACCGATGCCGCTCCTGCTCTGCAGAGCGAGAACTTGCATCGCCGTCCCCACCCATCAAGGCTTCCTCCAGCATGCCTCTCGCCGTTCGAGCGGGAGTGGCGCCAGTGCCACCGTCGGGTATCTACGATGAAGGACCAGGAACCACCACCACGGCGGAGCCGGCTACGCAGTTCAAGCTGCTCCACCGAGAAAAACCGTCGCTGGGGAGCTACTTCGCGTTGCCATCTCCAGGCCCCACTTGCATCCTTTGCTGCCCACGGACACCCGCGCACCTCCCTCACGACCTGACGGAGCAAGTGCCTCCATGTGCTGGCGTTCCTCTCGCACGCTGCCATGCTGCTACTATCTTCCTCCCGGGCACGTATAATGAAAGTTCATCTCCTTCCTTCAATTCCTGTGATATTGTATTCTGTGTGTTTGTGTCTTATGGAGTATGACGCCTCCTCTTTCTCCTTTCATTAGGTACTACATCTCCTGATTTTTGTCAGCTAAATCATTTTATTTGCCTGGCTGGATTTCCATTTGCAGACTCACGCTTGCGTTAACTACAAGTCATGTAATCCAGATAAGATTCTTATGCTACTATTCTGTATATTTATAAGTTTATTCTTTATTCTTTTTCCTTTTTATATAAAACATATTATCATTGAACATTGAAATGTATACAGTTCAAATATGTTTGTTAAGCATAATAAATGAATGCAAAAAAGCAAACCGTTTTAATTGAAATAAGAAGTAGTATTGTACACAATCGTGTATAAGGATTTATTGTTAGTATGATATTATTTTCAATTATCTGGTTATGTGTTCCTTTCTACGAAGAATTTAAAAGGTGATTCTTCACTGTTATGTTTCCGACATTGTATTTTAGATTATGTATTTTCATCGAGACACCAAATAATGAATAATGTTATTTTATGCAATCTTGTGTTCTTTGTATGGTATTTCATATTTTTATACCTGAGGTGTTGAAGATTATAAATTTTTACTTGGTTCTGTCGTGGTTTAGCAACAGATCTGACGCGGTATTCTCTTCAGAACTTTGACAGAGAATATTAATTGTGAAGGTGCCGCTACTCTCGGATGTTTGAATGTTTGAAGCATATTTGCATTAAGTTTTAAGTTTTATGTTGTTCATTGTTTCGAGCTATTTCCTCAGATTTTTAAATCTCTTTGTTATTCATTTTGTCTCGGATGTTTATGCATGTTGGGCCAGATTTTATTTGTACTAAGATTGTAAAGTTCGTACTGCCATGTTCAAGCCATGTTAAAATACTTACTATGTCAACATGATGATGCATGATATTGGTGTAAGTTGTCATTTTCGGTATCCAATATTTTCCGCAGCAGACTATCTTTATAAAGAGCTTACTTTTTTTTACGTGCATGTTCTTCAAAAACTCCTTTATCTGCCAGTCATATTTTGGAGCGCAAAATCTTAGTTTGTGAATTTAGCTTCATCACACTGCCACATCAACTAGGCGACTTTGACACATCACACTGCCACATCAACTAGGCGACTTTGACACAAAGCTACATTCACAGGTTAGCTAACTAAAACTCTAGATGCAGCCAAATAAGAAACTACCCAGGTATCATTGGAATACAGTTTTCTCACTATACCATCACTAACGGCGATCACAATTGCCATGTACTCTCACAACTACCATACACTTTAGATCACAAAGCAAAGTCTACTCTCAACACAAGAGAATGCATGCACCAAACAATGGCAATTCAACATGTCCCGTCCAAATAACTGCCCAACAAAATGAGTTCAAGAGGGAGACTAGAATTCTGGCAAAAATATGTGACAGAGAAATAATTTCATTCTGCATGTATCCTCGCTGCGCACAGACTAATTATGCAATCATTTTTTTTCCGGATGAATGATCCAATCATTACATACACATGCGCCAAACCATCTTGCATGGAACAAATTGCAAATGCCCTCTACTACTTCATTACAGGAACCAATCCCCTAGTGATGTCAACTAGAATGATGTAGACCAAAAATGAAAGTAGAATTGTGTATGTTAGGAATAAATATGGTGTTGTGTTATTAGAACAGTGTCAGCGTGTATTTCCTGTTGTCTAAGGTGCACCATACATGGTGACAATAAATGTATTCTTTCCGGTTTGCTTCTAAGCATTACTTTCTTTTTTGAGAATTTTCTTTATCCACGTAGTATTCTTACTTTAATTCAAAAATTAATTATATACAAAAAACATCATCTATAAACTCCACGTATCGACGGGGCGCCGCATGCCGCCGCGCGGGTATGGCTAGTATTCTCTAAATCAAGACAAAAATATATACATACAAGGGTGGCAGAACAGTGTCGTAGACAATTGTGCGTGCTTAATTCAGCCGTAGCTGGACTCATTTCTTCCCATCTTCAGATTTTAAGGTGTCATCCGGACATGCTGTTTGCTTTTCCCGCTCTTCTTCAATGCAACCATAAACTCCCTAATCAATCATCATACCATAACTCCCTAGTCAATCTGTTTAAGGATGTGGCGATTTCAGCTCAAACATATCTTGTGAACTTGGTCTTGGCCCACGCAAGTCACACCATTCATCAGCAAGAAACGGGTGAACTGAATTGATAGATCGGTGCTACTCATCGAGCTCATTCATCGCCAGCGACTGTAAATATCCAGTCGTAACCGAATGATCAACTCACGCTCAACGTGTGCTCTCTAAACGAAAATAGTGTGCCCAAAAGAGATGTCAACAATTTACATATATATACTGTGGCTGGATGGCGGAGATGAAGGTGCATGAGCATAGCTTGATATTCCATTGATATGCATCTTTTCCAGTTTGGAAAGGGTTTTACCATCTATGTTGTTTCCTTTGAGACATTGGAGTCCACCAAATTCAGCCAACTCGTTGGTTTTCATGCAATTATCAATCTCGGAAGGAACTGTGGATTATAGTTTAGGTTCTACGTCCACTTACTAGATCAGTAACGTGCCTTGGCACAGGGGTACCCATCCCAACGATGTCGCGAAGGGAGTAAATATCGACCAGTATGATGCGTTAGTAGGAAGGCAAGTTTAGCACATGTATTCAACATGAAAACTGTTTTTCTGGTTCAAGAGAAGAAGAAACATTCACTCTGTAGTAGAAGCAAGACATCATCGAGTTCAACAGTCATGGGATTGTAAAATCCAATCCATCCAAGAAGCAAGGAGCATCTGGTCAAGAGGTTACAAAAGCTCAATAGCTGGCATTAAGTTCACTAGAAGAGCAGGAACATAAACGAACCAAAGCCAGACACCGTGGCAATGGAGACGATAAAACTACAAAGCCATAGTTAGGCATAATAATATATAACTTGGTTCAACTACCAACTGCCTTGTCAATTAACTCCATGGGTACCATTCCATATGAACCTAATGCGAGTAGTTCATCAGACAGATGAAAACTGAATGGTTTTTGCATAGAGAATGCAATTGTAATTTTGTACCATAGCCTTTTAAACCATATAGATAGTGTCAATGGTCCCCCCCCCCCCTTTTAATCTTGAAGGCAAAGACGCATAACTGATATTCTTGATCCCTACCGCGTTGAAAAAGTTTGACCAATTGGTTGTTATTATGCCCCTCATATCCATACACATCATCATTCGAACTTGTCTCTTAGCACCTCTAGTGCTGAGCATGGTCATCATGTCCTCAACTGGTTCATTGAGATGGTTCTTAATATTGGCATGTAAAGTGACAGGAGAAGTACTGGAAAAGAAAACATGCATCGGTCACAGTCGGGTATTACGATATGCTATAAGAAGATGAATATTTAAAGTCCTTACCATCCTTTGTCGGGGAGCGACAAATGTCTTTTCATCTCACTAACAGATAATAATTGATGGCGGGGTTGGTTGAATGAACGAAAAGATAAAGTTGCTTGGTTTCACACGAGGAAATGTCCAATTCGCCTACATAGACACATCATGTCTGAAGACGACGAAACTACCCAACTATGGTCATGTATGTTTGGCATTTGATCATCGCCAAATGTATGAAAAATAATTGATGGCGAGGTTCAATGTATGAAAAAGAATTCTAAGTGCAAGCAACGCCGAACCCTGGCACCTCCAACACCGACTACGATAGTTCCAAATCACTGCCCTCGTCCATATGAAACCTTGTCATTCATATCGGCGCCCATGCCATCGGGAGCGGGAGGCACGACTGCAAGAGAAGCGAGAGTGGCAGGCTAACCAATCAGACGAAGTGACCATGTTGTCGATACTAGCAATCATGGCTCTCTCCACCTCGACGTCATGGCTCTCTGGTCTCCTCCTCCTCAGCCTCCCCGGTCTTGCCCTCTCAGTCACAAATGTAGCCTGCAGCCCTGCACCACAACTATAAAAAGCTACAGAACTTACCATTCGTTCATATCAATCAAGTGATGAGATAATTAGAATCGGTGCATTAAGAGACCGTGGACCATATGCCATTACTTTGGCAACATATACAAGTTATAATAACAATGTGCAGCATAATTTCTAAGTAATCCCCCTGCTTTAAAGGTTCTTTACAATCAAGTTTCTAGTGTTCTGTTCAAGTACATGAGCATTATTGCCCTAATTCGTCTAGTTTGTAGTTAATCATTAAGAGAACAGAGTGCATGATTGAAAAATATACAAAAGTAGATAATGCACACATAATAGAGCCTTTGACTTGTAGTTCACTCAGCACCACCCCAATGATACACGCCTTCCTCGCGTAATACTAACTAGCAGTATAGTGAATTAAACCACAACACTTGTGGGAAATTCCTGCCATGAGTATTTTGAAATTCAACTTTGGGATAACAACATCCATATGTTAGAATCATCCTTGCATTGCATTAACCTAATAGCAAAAGTGATGTCTCGCGGCTTGAATACAGTTAATTTGAAGAACTGTAATCCCTAGCTTACAAGGAGCATGCATGATCTTAGTGAAGTTATATACCTCGTGATGGACCAGCTGATGACCAAGGAGCTCTCTAGAATGTGTGTCCTGGTCTACAAAGCCAACCAAAAAACGAGAGGATGCAGCGGATTAGGTATGCATGCAACAAGAAGAACATATGCATAGAACATAGGGTACAACACTACACCTTGGGAAAGTTTGAGAGGATACCCTAGGTAGCGAAGAGCTGCGACCTGAGTTGTGCCAGCATGGCCGACATTGGCGGCCTCACCAGCCTGACAAGATTGTAGAGGATCTAGCAACACACAGGAGGATGCAAAGCTCAGAACCGAACAGATCGAGAGAGAAAACAAAGACAAGCGAGATATGGCAGGTTGGTTGGCGGGTGGTGTACCTCCAGTACGGCGGCGGTCTATGCGAGCTAGAGTGGCCTCTCAACAGCGGCGTACATGTCCTTTTATCCCGACTAGAGCAATGACGTCACTTCGAAGTAGAGAGGTGAGGGGTAGCAGCTTGGGGCCTGAGTTGGGGAGGGGATAAGAAAGGAGATTACCTCGCTCCAGGAGCGCCTCTTCAATACCACGGCTCCTTACTTGCTGACGAGGACACGGAGTGGCGACATAGTGAGTCATTGATCGTCCTCCACCTCCTCCTCAAGGTAGGTGGCCCAATGATTGCGCAAGACCCTAACGGCTAAAGGGCACGATGTATCAGCGAAGGTGGCAGATGCATCCCTATACCAGTAGGGGGCGGCGGGGTAGGCAGTCAGAGCTGGCCGGTGTCGGTGGAGAGAACAGGCGGTCGAGAGCTGATACGTCTCCAACGTATCTATATTTTTTTATTGTTTCATGCTATTATATATTCTGTTTTGGATGTTTAATGGGATTATTCATACACTTTTATCTTATTTTTGGGACTAACCTATTAACCCAAGGCCCAGTGCAAATTACTGTTTTTTGCCTATTTCAGTGTTTCGCAGAAAAGGAATATCAAACGGAGTCCAAACAGAATGAAACCTTCGGGAGAGTTATTTTTGGAACAAACGTGATCCAGAGGACTTGGAGTGGACGTCAAGAAATCACCGAGGAGGCCACGAGGCAGGGGGCGCCCCCCCTGGGCGCGCCCTCCACCCTCGCGGCTCCACCGACCTACTTCTTCCTCCTATATATATCTATGTACCCCAAACCATCGGGGAGCACCACGAAAACCTAATTCCACCTCCGCAACCTTCTGTAACCATGAGATCCCATCTTGGGGCCTTTCCCGGCGCTCTGCCGGAGGGGGCATCGATCACGGAGGGCTTCTACATCAACACCATAGCCTCTCCGATGATGTGTGAGTACTTTACCACAGACCTTCGGGTCCATAGTTATTATCTAGATGGCTTCTTCTCTCTCTCTTTGGATCTCAATACAAAGTTCTCCTCGATCTTCTTGGAGATCTATTTGATGTAACTCTTTTTGCGGTGTGTTTGTCGAGATCCAATGAATTGTGGGTTTATGATCAAGATTATCTATGAACAATATTTGAATCTTCTCCAAATTCTTTTATGTATGATTGGTTATCTTTGCAAGTCTCTTTGAATTATCAGTTTGGTTTGGCCTACTAGATTGATCTTTCTTGCAATGGGAGAAGTGCTTAGCTTTGGGTTCAATCATGCGGTGCTCGATCCAGTGACAGTAGGGGAAACGACACGTATTGTATTGTTGCCATCGAGGATAAAAAGATGGGGTTTATATCATATTGCTTGAGTTTATCCCTCTACATCATGTCATCTTACCTAATGCGTTACTCTGTTCTTATGAACTTAATACTCTAGATGCATGTTGGATAGCGGTCGATGTGTGGAGTAATAGTAGTAGATGCAGGCAGGAGTCGGTCTACTTGTCGCGGACGTGATGCCTATATACATGATCATGCCTAGATATTCTCATAATTATGCACTTTTCTATCAATTGCTCGACAGTAATTTGTTCACCCACCGTTATACTTATGCTATCTTGAGAGAAGCCACTAGTGAAACCTATGCCCCCCCCGGTCTATCTTCCATCATATTAATCTCCCGTCAACAAGCTATTTCTGTCGTCGTTTATTTTGCTTTCTTTAGTTTTATTCTTTATCATAAAAATACCAAAAATATTATCTTATCATCTCTATCAGATCTCACTTTTGCAAGTGGCCGTTAAGGGATTGACCACCCCTTTATCGTGTTGGTTGCAAGGTTCTTATTTGTTTGTGTAGGTACGAGGGACTTGCGTGTGGCCTCCTACTGGATTGATACCTTGGTTCTCAAAATCTGAGGGAAATACTTACGCTACTTTGCTGCATCACCATTTCCTCTTCAAGGGAAAACCAACGCAGTGCTCAAGAGGTAGCAAGAAGGGTTTCTGGCGCCGTTACCGGGGAGGTGTGCACCAAATCAAGTCAAGAATTGATTTCCCGACAACGAGCCATTTCTAGCGCCGTTGCCGGGGAGTCTATGCACAAGTCAAGACATACCAAGTACCCATCACAAACTCTCCCCCACTTCACCCTTGCCGTTTTATTCGCCCTCTCTTTCCATTCGCCTCTTTTTCGCTTGCTTCTTGTTTTCTTGTGTGTTGGATTGCTTGTTTGTCACGATGGCTCAAGATAATACTAAATTGTGTGAATTTGCCAATACCAACAACAATGATTTTCTTAGCACTACCATTGCTCCTCTTACCGGTGCTGAATCTTATGAAATCAATGCTGCCTTGCTGAATCTTGTCATGAAAGATCAATTCGCCGGCCTTCCTAGTGAAGATGTCGCTACCCATCTGAATAACTTTGTTGATTTGTGTGATATGCAAAAGAATAAAGATGTGGACAATGATATTGTCAAATTTAAGTTATTTCCTTTTTCGCTTAGAGATCGTACTAAAACTTGGTTTTCGCCTTTGCCTAAAAATAGTATTGATTCTTGGAATAAGTGCAAAGATGCTTTTATCTCTAAGTATTTTCCTCCCGCTAAGATCATCTCTCTTAGAAACGATATTATGAACTTTAAGAAACTTGATCATGAACATGTTGCACAAGCTTGCATACAATGAAATTAATGATACGTAATTGCCCTACACATGGCTTGAATTTATGGATGATTATACAAAAAAATTATGCCGGATTGAACTTTGCTTCTAGAAATCTTTTAGATTCGGCCGCGGGAGGCACTTTTGTGGAAATCAATTTTGGAGAAGCTACTAAAATCCTAGATAATATTATGGTTAATTATTCTCAATGGCATACTGAAAGATCTACTAGTAAAAAGGTGCATGCAATTGAAGAAATTAATGTTTTGAGTGGAAAGATGGATGAACTTATGAAATTGTTTGCTAATAAGAGTGTTTCTTCTGATCCCAATGATATGCCTTTGTCTACTTTGATTGAGAATAATAATGAATATATGGATGTGAATTTTGTTGGTAGGAACAATTTTGGTAACAACGCTTATAGAGGAAACTTTAATCCTAGGTCGTATCCTAGTAATCCCTCTAATAATTATGGTAATTCCTATAACAACTCTTATGGAAATTTTAATAAGATGCCCTCTGATTTTGAGACTAGTGTTAAAGAATTTATGATTTCTCAAAATAATTTCAATGCTTTGCTTGAAGAAAAATTGCCTAAGATTGATGAATTGGCTAGGAACGTGGATAAAATTTCTCTTGATGTTGATTCTTTGAAACTAAGATATATTACACCTAAGCATGATATCAATGAGTCTCTCAAAGCCATGAGAATTTCCATTGATGAGTGCAAAGAAAGAACCGCTAGGATGCGTGCTAAGAAAGATTGCTTTGTAAAAGTGTGTTCTTCTAGTTTTCATGATAATAAAGATGAAGATCTAAAAGTAATTGATGTGTCCCCTATTAAATCTCTATTTTGCAATATGAATCTTGATAATGATGGGACTGGAGATGAGTCAACTTTAATTAAAAGGCGTCCAAATGATTCAGAGTTTTTAGATCTTGATGCAAAATTTGGTAAAAGTGGGATGGAAGAGGTCAAAACTTTAGATAGCAATGAACCCACTATTTTGGATTTCAAGGAATTTAATTATGATAATTGTTCTTTAATAGATTGTATTTCCTTGTTGCAATCCGTGCTAAATTCTTCGCATGCTTATAATCAAAATAAAGCTTTTACTAAACATATCGTTGATGCTTTAATGGAATCTTATGAAGAAAAGCTTGAATTGGATGTTTCTATCCCTAGAAAACTTCATGATGAGTGGGAACCTACTATTAAAATTAAAATTAAGTATCATAAATGCTATGCTTTGTGTGATTTGGGTGCTAGTGTTTCCACAATTCCAAAGACTTTGTGTCATTTGCTAGGTTTCCGTGAATTTGATGATTGTTCTTTAAACTTGCACCTTGCGGATTCCACCATTAAGAAACCTATGGGAAGAATTAATGATGTTCTTATTGTTGCAAATAGGAATTATGTGCAGTAGATTTCATTGTTCTTGATATAGATTGCAATCCTTCATGTCCTATTATTCTTGGTAGACCTTTCCTTAAAACGATTGGTGCAATTATTGATATGAAGGAAGGAAATATTAGATTCCAATTTCCGTTAAGGAAAGTCATGGAACACTTTCCTAGAAAGAAAATCAAATTACCTTATGAATCTATCATGAGAGCTACTTATGGATTGCCTACCAAAGATGGCAACACCTAAATCTATTCTTTCCTTTATGCCTAGCTAGGGGCGTTAAACGATAGCGCTTGTTGGGAGGCAACCCAATTTTATTTTAGGTTTTTTGCTTTTTGGTTCTGTTTAGGAATAAATAATCCATCTAGGTTCTATTTAGATGTGGTTTTGTGTTTTAATTAGTGTTTGTGCCAAGTAGAACCTTTGGGAAGACTTGGGGAAAGTCTTTGCGATCTTGCTGTAAAAAAACAGAAACTTTAGCGCTCACGAGATTAGCTTCAACTTTTTACTAGAGAGTGCTATTGTGACGCCCCCGATTCAATCGTACACTAATCATACACGTAAACGTGTACGATCAAGATCAGGGACTCACGGGAAGATATCACAACACAACTCTAAAAATAAAATAAGTCATAAAAGCATCATATTACAAGCCAGGGGCCTCGAGGGCTCGAATACAAGTGCTCGATCATAGACGAGTCAGCGGAAGCAACAATATCTGAGTACAGACATAAGTTAAACAAGTTTGCCTTAAGAAGGCGAGCACAAACTGGGATATAGATCGAACAAAGCGCAGGCCTCTGCCTGGCATCCTCCTAAACTACTCCCCGGTCGTAAATCGGTGGCACACTTGCGTAGTAGTAGGCACCTCCGGTGTAGTAGGGGTCATCGTCGACGGTGGCATCTGGCTCCTGGGCTCCATCCTCTGGTCGCAGCAATCGGGTAAGGAAAAGGGAAAAAGGGGGAACAAGGCAACCGTGAGTACTCATCCAAAGTACTAGCAAGCAAGGAGCTACACTACATATGCATGGTAATATGTGTAAGGGGCCATATCAGTGGACTGAACTGCAGAATGCCAGAATAAGAGGGGGATAGCTAATCATGTCGAAGACTACGCTTCTGGCAGCCTCCGTCTTGCAGCATGTAGAAGAGAGTAGACTGAAGTCCTCCAAGTAGCATCGCATAGCATAATCCTACCCGGCGATCCTCTCCTCGTAGCCCTGTTAGAGAGCGACCACCGGGTTGTATCTGGCACTTGGAAGGTTGTGTTTTATTAAGTATCCGGTTCTAGTTGTCATAAGGTCAAGGTACAACTCCAAGTCGTCCTGTTACTGAAGATCACGGCTATTCGAATAGATTAACTTCCCTGCAGGGGTGCACCGCATTACCCGACACGCTCGATCCCATTTGGCTAGACACACTTTTCTGGGTCATGCCCGGCCGCGGAAGATCAACACGTCGCAGCCCCACCTAGGCACAACAGAGATGTCAGCACGCCGGTCTAAACCTAAGTGCACAGGGGTCTGGGCCCATCGCCCTTAGCACACCTGCACGTTGCGAACGCGGCCGGAAGCAGATCTAGCCTAGCGAGCGTTCAGTCCAATCCGACGCAGCCGCTTCGATCGGCGATCACGAAATGCTTCGGCTGATACCACAACGCCGGTTGCCCATATCTTGTCCCACATGGAGGTTAGTGCGTATAAGTTCAACGACCCAACTCAGATCAAATACCAAGATCTCGTTAAGCGTGTTAAGTATCCGCGAATGCCGAACAGGGCCAGGCCCACCTCTCTCCTAGGCGGTCTCAACCTGCCCTGTCGCTCCGCCACAAAGTAACAGTCGGGGGCCGTCAGGAACCCAGGCCCACCTCTACCGGGATGGAGCCACCTGTCCTTTCAGCCCCGTCTCCGAACAGTATCACAGGTAAAGTAACAGTGTAAAGTATATAGTATATGCCCATGATCACCTCCAAGTGATCACAGCCAAAGAGTATAGCATGGCATACGGACAAGAGTGTAGGGCCACCGATGAAACACTAGCATCCTATACTAAGCAAGAGGATAAAGGTAAAGGTAACAACAAGAGTAGCAAGGACAAAGCTATGCAAGAAGATAGGATTAACTGAAAGCAGTAACATGCTACATTACTCTAATGCAAGCAGTATAGGGAAGAATAGGCGATATCTAGTGATCAGGGGGGGGCTTGCCTGGTTGCTCAGACAAGAAGGAGGGGTCGTCAGTTACGTAGTCGACCACATGGGCATCAGCATCGTCACGGGGTCTACCGGAGAGAAGAGGGGGAGAAACAGTAAATACATAGCAAGCAAGTACATAATAGGACAACAAGCAGAGCTAGACGTGTTCTAACGCGGTATGAGGTGATACCCGTGAAGGGGGGAAACATCCGGGAAAGTATCCCCGGTGTTCCGTGTTTTCGGGCAGAGGAGCCGGAGGGGGAAAGTTGCGAGTTTGATAGGTTAGGGATGCGTGGCATTTAAGCGGGATGCGATCTGGATTCGCCTAAATGCGTCGAGTAACTTTCATGTTGAAAATAATTTAATCCAAGTTACGGATTAAAAGATATGATTTTCTGAAGATTTCATTAATTTCCGGAATTTAATTAATTATTTAAATTAATTCGAAAATGGATTAATGACATCAGCATGATGTCATGCTGACATCAGCAGTCAACAGAGTTGACTGGCCAACTTGACCAGTGGGTCCAGTGGGACCCGCCTGTCATCCACTGTTTAGACTTAATTAGGGTTTAGGCTAAACAAACTACTGTTTAATTAAACTAACAAATTAATTAGATTAATTAACTAGGATTAATTAACTTAATTAATTTAGTTAATTAATTAATTAATTAAGTTTAACTTTATTTATTATTTATCTGTTTATTATTCCTTTTTTAAATCCCCTTTTTTCTTACAAACGTTCTGGGCGCTGGGGCCCGCGTGTAAGTGGTCCAGGGCCTTGCGGGCACACGGGCGCGGTGGGTGCCGGGACCCGGCTGAGCACCCGAGCGGGGCAACCCGGCGCGGCCATCTCCTGCGATGGCTGGACAGTGGGTGGGCTTGGCAGAAGCGCCGTTTCAGTGGGGAGTAGGCGGCAGCAAGGCAGCGCCCGGCGTGGCTACAGGCGGCAGCAGGCGCCGCCAGTGGGGAGTGCGAGGAGGCCAGGGACGGGCATGCCAGGGAAGGTGCGGGTCATGCGCAGAGCGGCAGTGGCGCGGCCGGAGCCGGTCGGAGCAAGGGGGTCATGAGCGGTGAGCTGGGCTTCCAGCGTCTTGGGCAGAATCTGGCGCCACAGTGAGTGCGCATGGCGCGGGTGCACGCCGAGGCGAGGAGAGAGAGGAGGCCGGGCCTCACCAGTGTCTCAGGAACGGGCAAGGCGGGGGAGTTCGGGAGGTCCGTTGTGGAGGAGGACGGGGCAGCGTCGGCGTTGGACGAGGCGGCCCGTGACAGGCGCTCCGGCCGCCCGGCGTCGAGGTGGAGGGGCGAGGGATCGGGTTCTCCTTGATCCAGATCCAATCGAGGAGTGGGGGAAGCGAGTGGGAGTGGTGGGGGTGAGGTAGGTTAGGGTTTGGTGGATAAGGGAGGGGTGGCGGTTGGGCTGTCGAATGGGCCGGCCAGTTGGGTCGGCTGGCCCGGGGGGGGGGGGGGGTTTGGCGCCTTTCCTTTTTTGTTTGTTTTCGGTTTTTGAAGGTTGTTTTCCTTTTATTTATTTTATTTTATTTTTTAAAACAATTTAAATAAATTAGGCATTTTATAAAAATGTGTTTGTTGCACCATAGTTACCCTTGTAATATTCGGCAACCACCGAACATTTTTGTTTCAATTTTTGAAAACTTTTGCTGTTTACCAATTTTTTTTGAATTGATTTTTGAATCGGTTTCGACGCGAGATTCGCGACAGTAGCGGAGGTGACGTGGTGTTATTAGCAGAGGTTACTGTAGCTTGATTATCTGGGCATCACAATTCTCCTCCACTACAAGAAATCTCGTCCTGAGATTTAAGAGGTAAAGAAGGGGGGGAGGTCTAGTTACGAATTTCTAACAGATCTTCTCGGTGTTGCTTGCTCTTCTCGAAGTGATCGATCCATTGTATTGATGTCTTCAATCCACTGCTTCAGGTCATCATTATGAAGTCGTCTTCCTTTTTTCAGGGGTTCCATTATACTTACGAATAGGTAACGGGGCAGATCGGCAACGAAAGAATGCTATATGGCTAGTAATCTGGGATTAACCCAAGAATGAGCATATGAGTACCTCTCGAGTCGAATAATTAAAACACATCGAGAGAAGAGTTCGAAGGTCCAATAAGAAGTTTCAAGCAGCCAGGCAATCGTTCAATGCCTAGACAGAAGGTGAAAGGGTTTCAGGGCAACGTGAATAAGTATTGCGTTTGTTACCAGAATAGATCACTAGGAATGTGGCTCGTGAATTGCAAACGAAGCCAAGCTCAAGGAATATCTTTGGCAATAGGTTCTATAGGAGAGTCCGGTTTCGATCTTGTGGAACTGTGGGTTATGGGCCCACCACGTGGTTAAAGTAGGAAGGGCATTGACATCTTGCACGGTCATGATCGCAAGGCATGTCAGTGAATAACCGGTCAGTTATGTTGGTAGCATCATTGGTACCAAGGGCGAGGGACAAAGAGAACCATTTTCCTGCTCGTTGAACGAGGCGGACCTTTAGGCAAAGTTCTCGTCCATCGGTGGATACCGGAATGTCATAAACAGTAGAAACGGGGTCTCACTGACAGAGTTGTACATCGAGGTGTTTACATAAGCAGTGAATTATTACTGCTTAGATCATATAGATCACAAGAAACGTTAAACCAACCAATGGAAAGGAAAATACGATTATCAGATTAAACAGAACAATGGAAAGGAAAATGTGTTTAAACACATTATTCAAGGGTATATCCTTCCCAAGGAAAAATAGAGCAAGATATCCACGACGGGATAGAAAGTAGAAACCATTTAGGTAAGGGAGAGGATTTGATGACAATACCCATCAACGGGGTTTTGGATAACTGATAAAGAAAAGATAACATTGCTTCAACTGTTCTTATTGAAGATCGGAATACCACCGAAATGCTTCGAGATAGCGTTGACATGGTCTTCAATCAAAGATCGGACTCTGGATACACAAGGGATCCATTAGGAACAAGGTAGTCAGAATCCCAACCCGACTGCTAGAATCCTACGACTTCACGACCCTACCAAAGCATGTCGATCCAAATCCCACTATGAATCCGGATCAGGTAGAATCCATGTTGAGTCACGATCCAAATCATAGAATCCTGTACAAAATTGTACAATACCGACTACGCTATGGACTATGTCCGATTCTACTAATTTATCTAAGCCATTTGTTTATTTGTAGCAGAATAGTATGCCATCATCCAAAGCCCTTTTCATATACCTCATGGACCTTTATTCCCCTCCCAAGGTCAAATGCTCAGCCGATGACACCTTTGATCTAGCTCTCAGAAACCCTAGATTGAATTTGAGGCTCAAGCTTGTTGACATATGGAATTGGCGTGAAAAGGAGGTTGCTTCAAGATTGATCGCAGAAGGAGAGCAAGACCATTAAAGGTTTAGCACTGTATGTTAGATATACAAGTGATCTACTATTCATGCACACTAAAAAGAACCTAAGTAAATTTCGTGCATTGAAGGTTTAAATATAATATTCTATATATTTCCCTCTCATATATGTTCCATACATGCGAGCTAGATGGTAGGTTAGCCACAAAAATAAGTGGAATACAACTAGCATTGATGTGTACGTTCTCTCCTCCTTATTTAGTGTCAAAACTCTATAGAACCCATATAAATTTCTTGTGCGCATACAAAATATCTTATTTGAGTAAATCTATTAGAGTCCTCGATTCCACGACTCGATCTTACGACTTGATTCTGTCTGAGGAAAATAGATCCGACTCCGAATCCCGACTCTGACTACCTTGATTAGGAACAACTTATAGAATAAGTCTTACAATTTCCTCATGGAAGGATGGGTAACCTTGTTAAAAAGGAAGCTATAACAATAGGTCCTACGGCCAGGTGTGCTAGGCATGACATCACCTTACCGGTAGATAAGGACCAATGTTATAACTCTTGGAAATATGTCCCCAACCATCATACCTGAATAAGATTCAGATCTGATTGGTGTGAGGATACCTCAGACTCAGGATGCCTGAGAAGAAAAGGTGCAACACAATTGACGAGATGACATTGTAAAATTCTTAGGAAATGATCTATGGAAGCGAGTTCCGAAACAATAGTTCATCATTAAACCAAGGAGGGGATGAGAAGGTGGCTGATGGACTCAGCGATAATTCAACGAGGTATCCAAAAAGATGGATCTCCACAATTATGTGGATAAGGAGATAACATCTGTCAGAACAAATGATGTGATGACATATGCTCGAGGAAAACATACCCAATTAAACATTGGTTGAAAGGTGCGCCGAAATATGGATTGGGTTGCACGACCAATGTCAGAATGGTGATTCAATAATAAATAGTCTAAGAGTGAACGACCGACCATTATCTTCAAAGCAATATGGTTGCTAGAAGGGCAGAATCCAAACAGCACCGCTCACTTGTGGGTACCCCGATTGATTAAATCAACACGAGGACCCAAGAAAGAATGGTGATGATGAGAAGTATCACTATACCAAGAATTCTTAAGAGGTGGAGTAATCCTCACGACATTCTTGACATAAAAGATGGTAACACTCTAAGGTAAAGAAGAACATATGGTGGATAGCAAGGTACTCAAGGTATAACACAGAACACGAACAAGCTTGTGTTGGTGGGAAGGCAATAAGGTGGTCGATGATAACACAGATCATCAAGGGAAAGGATGGTATTTCTCATCATGAACTCAATTGATATCCTGGAAGAGCTCATAAGGTTGATGATGATCACGACACATTTGTCGAGAGATTTCATTAAGATGTAATCAATCAGCAACGACATCAAGTCAAAGGAATGAGGTAGCGGAAGGTTATTGGAACCATGGGTAGGACACAAACTTGAAATCAAGATTGTTGTTCAAGGTGAACTGATAGGACGAGGAAGATCGACGTAAGCTTAGCTCATCGTCGAAAATTTTGTGCTCCGGGAAGAAGGACCAGGTATACGGTTAGAAGTTTGCCCGATAATGATATAGCCGACAAGGCTAGGACTGACTTGAAGGATTATTAAACTCGTAAGCAATGAAAATTACTTAGAGTTATTGAATCGGAGTGCGGAATCGATTCACTTATCGGTGTTCTCGAGTGACTAATAACTCAGACCCTGGGGGGGGGGATCCGAGATCAGTGAGAAGCAATACTAGATGAAGACTCGCAGGAAGCAACATAGTTCTCGAGATACCAGAGGTTAATACTCGAGGAAGATCAAAATAGAGGTTGGGCAAGCGTATTGATCTGCAAAACACAAGTACTTTAACTTGTCCGAGAAATGGAATCAAAGAGAAAATGTGGTTGGGACCACGACTGCAAATGATCAATACATAGATACCAGCTGATTTCATATCAAGGAAATAGTTATTATTACAAGAAGCTTCTATGATAGGATCTACATCGTGTCCATGGGCATGAACACAAAGTTCAAGGTCGACTCCATCTTCTTTAATGCATAACCTTTCATTCATTTCTCGCCTTCAACGAAATTGTGTGTTGAAATTTTATCTGACATAACACTAGTAGAGTATGACCCGTAGTAGTTTCCGGGGTCACACAGTTTAGAGAAGGCATATGTCCAGCCCATGGGGGCCTCTTAGGAACATATACCACAAACTTGGGAGTAAATAACACAAGCTCGATAGCAGTATGGTTGACAAAGCGAGAGGATACAATTTACCAAAGGCGGTATATATCCTACGAAAGGCTCAAGGTTATTGAATATGAAGGACATTGTCGGATAAAATCCAACAAGGATCCGGGGTGAGTATCGGCACACAACCCGGAGGAAGAAGCAAGGCAAAGACATTGGATTATAGAAACAACTGAATATCTTAGGCGCAATTGCTAAGGAATTATGATTTACAGTTTAACGATCGTAAGGCACGCTCGATCAAGGATGGATAAGTTCAATACTTACAGGGCACAATCGGCGACAATTTAATTGGCGAGAACCATCTCATGATTAAAAGCGTCTCGAGCCGGAAGGATGAATTCTAGGATCTGTTTGAGGATTGCGAGCATTCGCAACAAATCGAATCAACGGACTCAAAATGTCAATGACAATGGATGTCAACAAGATTACAAGACTTATGGGATTAACCATAATGCAAGCAATCAAGAATTTCAAGAGTAATAGGATGCTCAAGATTTTCGGAAGATCGAATGATATTTCGAGGATTCGTGACATACATGCATCAACTGGGGATGAGTGGATACTCGGTAAGTGCGAGAAATTATCCGTAGGGGTATTCAGGCGACAAGGAACTGCAAGGCAGTAGGCACAAAAGGATTCTCGGAACAATAGAGAGAATTTCGGGGTATCTTGTAATAACAAGATCAATGGGGAATGATTATATGAATGGCAAGTGTATGCAGTTTTCATAGGGGTTGACGGTGGAAGGAAATCGCAAATGTGATGGCACAAGACTCGAGAGAACATCGTAGAGTAACTTCGGAATCTTCTAGTGCAGCAGGCGATCATCTGAAGTGAGGGGCTCTCCAGGAGAAAGTACTTGCGAGAACCTAAAGTTAGTTTAGTTTTTAGCAAAATAGTTTAACCCGAATAGAAGAGAGCTCAGAGTCCCAGAGTAAAGATCGAGGAGTAAAAGATCCTAATACCACCCAATGGCGACGTGGGCCCGTAAGGCACACAGCCATGTTAGTAAAAGTTTTGCAATGACTAGACTCGACTTCGGCCAAGGAGTATGGAAGGGGATTCCTACAGGCAATCGGCTCTGATACCAACTTGTGACGCCCCCGATTCAATCATACACTAATCATACACGCAAACGTGTACGATCAAGATCAGGGACTCACGGGAAGATATCACAACACAACTCTAAAAATAAAATAAGTTATACAAGCGTCATAATACAAGCCAGGGGCCTCGAGGGCTCGAATACAAGTGCTCGATCATAGACGAGTCAGTGCAAGAAACAATATCTGAGTACAGACATAAGTTAAACAAGTTTGCCTTAATAAGGCGAGCACAAACTGGGATACAGATCGAAAGAGGCGCAGGCCTCCTGCCTGGCATCCTCCTAAACTACTCTCGAGTCGTCGTGGCCTTGCACGTAGTAGTAGGCACCTCCGGTGTAGTAGGGGTCATCGTCAGCAGTGGCGTCGGCTCCTGGCTCCATCGTGCAGTCGCAACAATCAGGTAGGGAAAAGGGAAAAAGGGGAACAAGGCAACCGTGAGTACTCATCCAAAGTACTCGCAAGCAAGGAGCTACACTACATATGCATGGATATATGTGTAAAGGGCCATATCGGTGGACTGAACTGCAGAATGCCAGAATAAGAGGGGGATAGCTAATCCTGTCGAAGACTACGCTTCTGGCAGCCTCCGTCTTGCAGCATGTAGAAGAGAGTAGACTGAAGTCCTCCAAGTAGCATCGCATAGCATAATCCTACCCGGTGATCCTCTCCTCGTAGCCCTGTTAGATAGCGCCCACCGGGTTGTATCTGGCACTTGGAAGGGTGTGTTTTATTAAGTATCCGGTGCTAGTTGTCAGCAGGTCAAGTTACAACTCCTAGTCGTCCTGTTATCAAAGATCACGGCTATTCGAATAGATTAACTTCCCTGCAGGGGTGAACCACATTACCCGACACGCTCGATCCCATTTGGCCGGACACACTTTTCTGGGTCATGCCAGGCCACGGAAGATCAACACGTCGCAGCCCCACCTAGGCACAATAAAGAGGTCAGCACGCCGGTCTAAACCTAAGCGCACAGGGGTCTGGGCCCATCGCCCTTAGCACACCTCAAGACGCTATAACGCGGCCGAAGGCGAGACCTAGCCTAGCGTGCATTCCACCAATCCGGCGCCGCCGCCGCCGACGTCCACGAAATGCTTCGGTGATACCACGACGCCGGTTGCCCATATCTTCTCCCACGTGGCGGTTAGTGCGTATAAGGTCAACGACCCAACTCAGATCAAATACCAAGATCTCGTTAAGGGTGTTAAGTATCCGCGAACGCCGAACAGGGCCAGGCCCACCTCTCTCCTAGGCGGTCTCAACCTGCCCTGTCGCTCCGCCTCAAAGTAACGATGGGGCCGTCGGGAACCCGAGCCCACCTCTACCGGGATGGAGCCACTGTCCTTTCAGCCCCCATCTCCTAACAGTATCACGGTAATGTAATAGTGTAAAGTATATAGTATATGCCCGTGATCACCTCTCAAAGTGATCACTTTGCCCAAAGAATATAGCATGGCGGACGGACAAGAGTGTAGGGCCCTTGATTGAACACTAGCATCCTATACTAAGCAGTAGGATAGCAGGTAAAGGTAACAACAGTAGTAGCAAGGACAGGCTATGCAGCAGTATAGGATTAACTGAAAGCAGTAACATGCTACACTACTCTAATGCAAGAAGTATAGAGAAGAATAGGCGATATCTGGTGATCAAGGGGGGGGCTTGCCTGGTTGCTCAGACAAGAAGGAGGGGTCGTCGGTGACGTAGTCGACCACATGGGCATCAACATCGTCACGGGGTATATAGGAGAGAAGAGGGGGAGAAACAGTAAATACATAGCAAGCAAGTGCATAACAGGACAACAAGCAGAGCTAGACGTGTTCTAACGCGGTATGAGGTGATACCGGTGAAGGGGGAAAACATCCGGGAAAGTATCCCCGGTGTTTCGTGTTTTCGGGCAGAGGAGCTGGAGGGGGAAAGATGCGATTTTGATAGGTTAGGGATGCGTGGCAGACGAACGGGCTGCGTATCCGGATTCGTCTCGTTGTTCTGAGTAACTTTCCTGTTGAAAATAATTTAATCCGAGATACGGATTAAAAGATATGATTTTCTAAAGATTTCATTAATTTTCGGAATTTAATTAATTATTTAAATTAATTCGAAAATGGATTAATAACATCAGCATGATGTCATGCTGACGTTAGCAGCCAACAGAGTTGACTGGTCAACCTGACCAGTGGGTCCAGTGGGACCCACCGCCATCATCCTTGCTTAGACTTAATTAGGGTTTAGGCTAAACAAACTATTGTTTAATTAAACTAACAGATTAATTAGATTAATTAACTAGGATTAATTAACTTAATTAATTTAGTTAATTAATGAATTAATTAAGTTTAACTTTATTTATTATTTATCTGTTTATTATTCCTTTTTTAAAATCCCCTTTTTTCTTACAAACGTTCTGGGCGCTGGGGCCCGCGTGTAAGTGGTCCGTTGTGGAGGAGGACGGGGACGACGTCGACGTTGGGGGTGGCAGCCTGGCGATGGAGCGCTCCGGCCGCCGGCGTCGGGGGTGGAGGGGCGAGGGGATCGGGTTCTCCTCCCGATCCAGATCCAATCGAGGGGAGTGGGGGGAAGCGAGTGGGAGTGGTGGGGTGAGGTAGCTTAGGGTTTCGGTGGATAAGGGGAGGGGGTGGCCGGTTGGGCCTGTGCCGAATGGGCCGGCCAGTTGGGTCGGCTGGCCCGGGGGGGTCTTTCTCTCCTTTCCTTTTTTGTTTGTTTTCTGTTTTCTTTGTTTCTTTCCTTTTTATTTATTTTCTTTTCTGTTTTAAACCATTTTAAATCATTTAGGCATTTTATAAAAATGTGTTTGTTGCACCATAATTACCCTTGTAATATTCGGCAACCACCGAACATTTTTGTTTCAATTTTTGAAAACTTTTGCTGTTTACCAATTGTTTTTGAATTGATTTTTGAATCGGTTTCGACGCGAGATTCGCGACAGTAACGGAGGTGACGTGGTGTTATTAGCAGAGGTTACTGTAGCTTGATTATCCGGGCGTCACAGCTATTTAGTTGATTCTTTTTGAAGATGATTAACAGATAAATTACTCACGTCCAGAAATTTATTTTAGAATTTTTGGAGTTTCAGAAGTTTGCGTTAGTTACAGATTACTACAGACTGTTCTGTTTTTGACAGATTCTGTTTTTCGTGTGTTGTTTGCTTATTTTGATGAATCTATGGCTAGTAATTGAGTTTATGAACCATAGAAAAGTTGGAATACAGTAGGTTTAACATCAATATAAATAAAGAATTAGTTCATTACAGTACCTTGAAGTGGTGTTTTGTTTTCTTTCGCTAACGGAGCTCACAAGATTTTCTGTTAAGTTTTGTGTTGTGAAGTTTTCAAGTTTTGGGTAAAGATTTGATGGATTATGGAACAAGCAGTGGCAAGATGCTAAGCTTGGGGATGCCCAAGGAACCCCAAGGTAAAATCTAAGGACAACCCAAAAAGCCTAAGCTTGGGGATGCCCCGGAAGGCATCCCCTCTTTTGTCTTTGTCCATCGGTAACTTTACTTGGAGCTATATTTGTATTCACCACATGATATGTGTTTTGCTTGGAGCGTCTTGTATGATTTGAGTCTTTGCTTTTTAGTTCACCACAATCATCCTTGTTGTACACATCTTTTGAGAGAGACACACATTATTCGGAATTATTAGAATACTCTATGTGCTTCACTTATATCTTTTGAGCTAAACAATTTTGCTCTAGTGCTTCACTTATATCTTTTAGAGCACGGTGGTGGTTAAAATTTTATGGAAATTATTGATCTCTCATGCTTCACTTATACTAGTAGAGTGCCCGTGCGTTGCCACGGGCTCTTGAAATAGTTTACCAGAGTTACATGTTAAAATCCACACATACAAACAATATAACACAAACTGAAGTCCATTATTGCAATGTAACAAACTGAGTGATGTCACAACTTAACATCTATTACAAAAATATTAATATCTAGATGATGCGCTTAAGAAATTCTTTCACCATATCAGGAAAGTTTCCTCTAGCTTCATTCCCACGATGTTTTAGCAAGTATAATAAAAAATGCTTCCTCAATTCATACCCATCCTGCAGAAAAAATAAATGTAGTTAGTATGAAAATTTCACGCCGAAGATCTTAAAACATGTAACCCACAATACTCACCGCACAAACCGGCTTGACCAATTCTGTACTGTTCCACCAGAGCATAAAATGAAAAACAAAATAGCCAGACACATTCCTGGAAAACTTTCAATTAATAATATAAATAATATAATGATGACAAAAGTAAATATTCTTGTTATGAATTCATTACCCGTCTATACTCGTTGGAACACCGGCCGAAATAAACGATGCCATTTAGATATATCAGAATTCCACCCAGGCAGTTTTATTTCGAGTGCTTCTTTGAAATCCCTTGAAAAACTTTTTAATTTCAGTGAATGCCTCAAGTTTTTATCCTCACGGCGATTGTGATGATTGAATAGGATCCATAATATATAGACGACGTGCCTCTTTGTCGATGATGTACAGGATGTATCGGCCAATGGATGCATAGGGAAGATAAATCTACAAGTGGAGCTATTAGAAACAAAAACAAACCATGATAACAATGGTCAAAATATTTTATTTACCTTATTGCAAGATGAGATGTCGGTCTCCATCCTAGGCCAGCTATCAAATAATGTTGCCAACGTCTGGATAGTTTCCTTCTCACAAAACTTCTGACCTCGTGTTGACTCCAGCAACATGGACTAAGTAAAAAAATATTGTTTCAACATGTTGATACTAGTGGCACCTAGAATGAAGAGTTACGGTAACTTACACAAAATCGTAGATCCATGTAGTGTATAGGAGGGTCTGTGAACAATACTCCCTCGTCACATGCGAGCATAAGCACCGCGGTGTTGAAGCAATCATTGTCCATGGGCTGCTCCATGTTAAGTATGCACTGAAGTTTCTTATGACTTAAGCTCATTGGATCGGGTGTGGAGCTCCGAACCCATACCTTTCTGTAATTTCGATGGTAAGAGAACAATAGTATACATCCGCACATTAAATATTGATACATGATACTTACTCCAAACATCCAGCATCATTGATCGACATGATGTAGTTGTAGAGGCCGGCAAGTATTTCACGTTGGTCCATGGGAATGATAGTGATTGGGGAGGGACGTTTCTCTTCGACCACGTCAGATGGATTATCCAGGATCTCAAGATCAAAATTAGCTAAAGTTTCTTCGTTGAGAGGTTGATGGTACATGGGACATCCTTTTAACTTATTAAGCTCTGAATCGAGAAAAATAATTGCTAACTTTTTTCGAAAATGTTTCATATCCTCCTACAGAAAAAATATGAAAACAATTTATAAGATATTTTGATAAAAAAATTATGAGATAATGTATAAAACAGAAATACCTGCGTAAACTGGTCTGACAGTCCATGTGATGTCCAGTATTCCATATAATTTAGCATAAACAATCCACATGATACGCTATAATATTATAAAATAATGCTTTAGAATATCACACAGATGAATCTAAAAACAAACCATTGTAACATGTGCTTACCCATCGGTTTGTATTGCCTCCTGAATTTGCTCTACAACCGTCCATGTTGTAACATTGAGATAAGGCCACTTATGACCTTTGATAAACTCCGGACTACGCTCTGCAAGTTTCAGCCATTTCTCGAGCCCTAGTAACTTTTATATATATTTGAGAAATGGTAAGGATGAAGTCAAACAAAATAAATGCTAAGACGAGAAAAGAAATAGATAGTTACCGTAGTAGCAAGGTCATTGCGTGTGACATTCTCACCAAGTGAGTCCAATACTTGTATCTCTCGTTTTTTTGGCGTTGGCAACTGCTAGATACCAATGGTAGCCCGGCATGTTAATCGGAATGAATAACTGGTGTTAATAAGATACAAGTCATAGTCACAATTAGATATAGTTATTAATAAATCATTAAACATATGAACTAAATAAAAACAATCCATAATTATATGCATGGATTACGAGACAAAAATTAACCATATCTTGTTGTAGATAACTATTAACATGACGCACGATGCGTCGATATTTTGATGGGTCTATGTCTCTTTCCCCGTCTTCTTTTATCTGGCCCGATACAAATGTGCTAATAATGTGTACCTTCTCACCCGCCCTGTCTTGTAGATGCTCGTGAGCAAGCATGCAATATATGTAAGCATTTATCACCTGCAAACAATATTTAGATTATATTTATAAATTATGATATTATATATAATCAATTAATTACAAAGGTTGTGCAATTGGTCTTACAGCGTCATGTAAGAACATGTCATTTTTAATAAGGCATTCCAAATAAATGGAGTTGCTAACAAGGCATCTCCAATGTCCACAAACCGGGTATCTTAGGGGCAGACTTGATTGATTCGATGACTGTAATATCTCTAGGGGTACAAACATAGTATGTCGAATATGTAAAGAAATGAGCCAATTTAGCAATCAAACTAAGCAAAATTAGTTGAATACAGAAGGCAATATCGTCACAAAAGTAAGAGTTGATAGTAATATTATAAAATACCTTGTGGGATAACATGTAAATTAGCATCCTTTTTTGGTTTGTTATGAGATATAACCTCTTCGACATTTTTATGTTGTGAATTTTCGTCCCCTTTCAGCAACATCGCATCTGAACCCTCAATGGATACTTTCCGTGCATCTCCAAAGTCCATATCCATGTCTCCCATATTCTGAAAAAAATTATAAAAATAGTCCTTTCGTGTTTTCATGCATAATATACATACAGAACCCATCACTTTGTATCTACGATGAAATATATATGATGAAATATAAATGATGTTTTCTACTGCATAATATAATCATATATAGTATCTGAAAAAATAGTAGTGAAAATAACACACTATTTTCTCTATAGAAAACAAAAATGACATTATTAGGAAAATATGTTGATTACATAATTTAAATAATTGTACTAACACAAAATTAGGGGAAAACAAGAAACTATAATGTTCATATATAATGAGTAGTCATATGAAAATTATTTAAATTATTTATATAGGCCATGGAAATTTGTCTAACAAAAGTAAAAAACATGCACCCAAGGTAGATTACATAATTTAAATTATTTATAATGAATAGATTTATTTATACATCAACCACGTTTTGTTGTGGTACCCTTAATATATGAAAGGTAAATATAAAAAATGTTTATTTTTATGAACAATATTTGACAAATATATATACTTTTATTGTTTCTGCGAGGTATGTATACTTTTAAAAACCTACACATGCGAGTCTAGCATTTATATCATTGAGCAAAATTTGCACACAAGGCCCAAATTAGCTACCCAGCACGGCCGAACCTGCACCCAAACTTAGCCCCATAAAAAAATAACTATAAAATTAATTACCTTATTATCCACATTATATTTTTCCTGAGGGATTACATTATAACACGACAAATGGGCCCGCACTTACCGGCAAGTAAGGCGTGGTGGCCTCCACGGCCTAGGTTGCCTAATGGGCCGGCTCGAGGGCCCACCTGGCCCGCTGGCGTCTGGGCCCAAACCCTAACCCGACTCACTCACCACACTGGGCCCAAACCATAACCCCACTCACTGGCAACCCTAGCCTTATCCCCTCCCCCCGCCGCATCCAAAACCTAACCCCACTCACTCACCACACTCCCCTCCACTCACTCATTTCCTCTCGTCGTCTCCCCTTCCCCGCCGCGTGCGTCGACGACTCATTTCCTCTCGCCGTCTCCCCTTCCCCGCCGCGTGCGTCGACGAGCCCGGCCTTCAGGCGACTCCGCCCGCCGACCGCCGGATCCCATGCCGCGGCAAATCTTCGGGCGGCCTCACCGGCCCTCTCCACCCCCACCAGCAGCTCGGCCCTCTCCCCTCCCCCCGCCGTATGGCCGCGCGCCTCGACGAGCCGGCGGCCGCGCGACTCCGCCCGCCGGATCCATCCCATGCCGCGGCAGATATTGGGGCGGCCTCACCGGTCCTCTACACCCCCACCAGCAGCTCGGCCATCTCCACTCCCCCCGCCGCATGGTCGCACGCGTCGACCATGTGACTCCGCCCACCGACCACCTACCTGTGCGGCCAGGGGATCCGACGAGCTGTGTGCGGCGCGACCAACGGGGACGGACGCGGGTGCTCGGTCCGTCCTGTTCCTCGCATCCGCTGGGCGGTGTTAAATCTCCTCGATCTGCATCGCCGGCGGCTCGATGACGCCGCCCCCTTCTTGATCACGCCCCTCTCCTCCTCTTAGTATATTCCTTTATATCATGGTTTGATGTGGTTCATCTTTCCTGATGAGCCGAGGCGCCGTGACCCGGCCTCACAGCCACTGGAAGGAGCGACGAATCCCCAACTATGCGGCATGGCGTGCTTTGCCAGTTCGTCACAAGTCCCCAATGCTGTCACCGGCCGGACCTACGACGGTGCTAAGATGAGTCATCCTCTCTAAAAGCTTCTGTTTAATATCTAATGGATCTAGTCTTCTAACCAGGAAGCAATTTAAGTAGCAAGTTCGTTTCTCGTTGGTTAGTTGTAAGCACCCACTGGATATTAAAGGGAAGTACCAATCAGTCTTGTGCATCTTCTCTTTGTGTATGTTCGGGATGCCTTTTCTCTAGGTGTATGCTCGGGTTATTTAGTAATTGTATATGTGCTAGACCTTCCTGATGGTCCATTGCCAGGCATAGAAAGGCTACAATTTTGATTTTCTGTCAAGTCTTGTGATCTTAGTTTCTTGGAAAGACTGAGTTTCCACTTCTCTAATGTGCTAATTGATCTCCAGCTAACTTTTGTATATTGATTGATACACCTCTCCAGCTTCCAATTTTGGACGTCCTTAACTGAATGCATCCTTATTATGTCATGTTCATTCTAAAATGCAACAGTATTGGTAAGGTGCTCAATCAAATTCTTCTGCTGGCTTGGTTATGTTCTTGATATTAACATGGATAGTGCATAGGTACTCACTTAATTTCTACTGAGCTATAATGGCCAACAACAGTAGCTCACTTAATTTCTTCATACTAACGTTGAATTTTGTTTCTTTGTTCGCAGGCAGCGGAAGGGGCTTTGAGATCTCCAAGTTGGAGGAGAGGAAGTGTCCTCTGATGCTGCAGCCAAGGGAAATGACACCAGGTGATTTGTTCTTTTTCATGGATTTTGTATTTTTTTCGGGGAGTCGATCACTTGTGTGTGTGAAGAATTGAGTACACGCGGATTGGTAGGATTGAAAGAGATTGCACTGAGCTAATAATGCATTTTTTTGTTTAATAGCTGGAGTATAATTCCATTCAGCTGGCAATTATCCATGTAGTCATGTAAACTATTGCCTACATGACTTAAGGTGTGGTGCATATATTAATCATTATTATGATAATTAAGATTAACACAAGTTATTCAGACATATTTGTGAATCTCAACTAAGATAAGCTTATTCGCAAAGTATATGTAAATACTCCCTCTGTAGACAAATAAAAGACGTTTTAGATATGATATTTGCAAAGGGAGTAGTTTACAGAGAAAGTAGTATATATCAAGAGAACATCTATTGGTATGATATTTACAGCACTTCAGTTATTATGGTTCTTTCAGTTCCAAAGAACACAAATATTTACTTGAGATAATTTGCATGTGTAGCAATGTAGTTGTATATAGGGCATGCAAGTAACGGAGTAAGTCACAATTATGAACCAAAGGTCCTATTTAATTGCTCCAGGTTTGCTTTTTCATTGTTTTCATTTCTTTAATTAATGTACATGTGGAGGTATAACAGTTTCTTAGACCACATATATATATAGAAAGTGCTTGCCTGTTCTCTGCACACACTTGAGTTGGCTCTAATTAATTCCCAGTATGGCGTAAAAAAATTCGCTGGTTGGTGAATAGTTGCATCAGCTAAACCCACTATAAATTTGTGTGAGAAGCCTAGGAATATGGAATTTGCCCCTGATGAGGTATGGATCACACTTTTGCCAACATATGATCAACAAAGCCAATTTTGTTGTGCGGCAAAGTGCCCATCATGACTGAAGTATGTAGTCCAATGATCAATCATGCTATGACCACCCAAAAAAGTGACCCAGCGAATGAAGAACGGCGCGGCAAAGCGCGCGACAGCTTCTAGATAGCTAGCAATTAATAAATATATAAAGTACAACCTGGTAATACTATCATCGTCAATAGTTGTTGTTCCCTATGTGCCATGTGCATCACCATGAAGAATATCTTGGGAATATGAATTTGTTATAGACAAAACAGTCTTTGATTGTAAATCTTCACAATATATTTTTATTTTAAAACATCTTCTGTATATTTTTAAAGATTTCAAAAGGAAGACTTTTTAGGTGTTATCATCTATTACCTGTAGTTATGCACATACCTTAACTGTTTTACGTTTCTCATGACAGATCTTTCCCAAGCCTAGATATTCTCGCTAAGAGCTCCTTGATGGAATCACTAAGATGGACTTACAAGACAGGCATGGATAAAACCATGAGGTCCTCAAATGGACAGATTTCTCTGGTAAATTGTTCTGCTTGCTTAACTTGATGTTCAACTTATGACTGTTCACTAAATTTTAGCACCACATACATAACATACAAGATAAAACATACTTTTGATAACCAAACATGATCCTAATATAACAACTATTACACTTTTAGAGAAGATAAAGATCCAGAATTGTTCGTACCTATAGCAACTCGCCTTCTTGATGCTCCTTGCTTACACAAGGTACTCCTTGGGAAATTTTCCTCCAGGTCTGCTGTTGTGATGGCCGAAGGAAGAGCAAGGAGAGGGAGGAGGGATGGCAGAGCAGAATAACATATATAGGTAGCCCATGCGGAGAATAATTGGGTAGCAGATCATGGCTGAATATAGTTATACCATATATACCATTGTTTCCTACCATATATACCATTTTTTCCATCAAATGCACACCTGTTAATAAATTAGGAAAGATGTAAAAAAAATCATAACTTACTAAGAAGAATTAAATTACTGTATTAATTAAATAAAGAACTTTTCATTGCTTGCATGCCAAGTTTAGCTACAGCAAAGTTAAATTCACGGCATGCACACTAATCATTTTCCTGCTTACCTAATTTTGTATGACTTAACAGATTGTACTAATACTTAATTTCATACTAATGTATAGTCTTAATATACTATTTGCAGTTGTAATATATCAGAGACCACACAAGTTCGATGAATGCTTTCAATTCCAGTTTCTCCATGGTTTCGCAATGCCAAAGGTAACCAATACTAATTCCAGTTTCTCAGTTGTTGTATATAGTTCTTTTTGCCAATTATAATTCATGACTTTATGGTTCGTGCGTTAATACGGGAGTTGTAGGATTTATATAAGTATAGTAAGCTATAAATCTTCTACGTACTCTACATGGAATACAACTTACATTCACTACTACAATTCAGCATTTGGTGTGAGCCTAAGACAACATACAACAACTGAATATTGCAGAATGTTGAGAAATATTGACCTACCTAGAAAGCTAGAAATATTTGCAACAAAAAGGCACCAAATCTCTATCTTCTGCCACATAGAGATCCCCAAGACCACCTGAACTTTCAATGAAATGGATGATTAATCACTACACATCAACATTAGCTCCCCCAAAAAAGTAGAAACCAAACAGTGACTTGAGAGGGAGATAAACAGATCGAGTTTATTCATGGTCCCACATATTCCAAGTTTTCCTTGCTATTGTTATGAAGAACCCACTACCTCGGCTTCTTGCTCGTCCTCTTCTTCCTTACAGTATTCCTGCTCATCCCAAATTCCGAGCGTGGTAGAGGTCGGAGCAGAGGGCGAGGGAGAGGCGCATGGTGCCGTCCAGCGAGTGGAATAGGATCATGGAGGAAGAAGGAGAACTCCTTATGCGCCACCCCCATTGCCATCAACGACCAGTCGTCGACGTCCAAGACGCTCATGATCCATAGCTAACCCACGTCTGCCTCCACATCCTTCTTTGGTTTGCCGTAGGCGCCCTGAGCGGTGGGGGCGAGAGTTAGTTGTGGTTGAAGGCAATGGAAACCAGTGGGGGTTTAGAGGGAAAGAGCAGCGAGAGGGAGAGGGGCACGGGGATCTTGGGAACATCGGCAATGGGAGTGATCCTCGGCATAATTTTTCGTGAATGGAGCGGGGCACGGCGGGTGAATATTCGTCCTCCCGGCAGAGTATAGACCATCAATTAATTGCTACGTGCAATCCTAACCTCCGTTTTAGGCCGTTAGATATCATTAAGTGGGATAATATGATGGCACAAATTAATGTTGGTACACATAATGGGGTGGTTATAGAAAAGGCAATTGATGGTACGTGCCTTATATCCAGCATGTTTTTAATTTGGCTATTCCATAGCTGGCATGTGACGATTGTCGACCAAGTAAACCTCGTATCGTATAGCAGTGCGTGTATGGATGGAGTTACACGATATGAGTTAGTATATGATGTGAGGCATGACTGAAAACCTCATTTGCCGGCTGAACCTGCAATGGTCCTTTACAAAATGCCTCTGGTTCACCTGGAGCAACAAACCTGCTCCCTGACCGCACGGATATTATAGTACAAAATATACATAGAAGCCAAAATATATAGATAGAACCAAAACAAGTAGACAACGTTGTTTAATACGAAGCTAGAGGGTGCCATCAAACAGTTTATTCCTATATATATATATAATCAAATCCATTATTCATATTGCCAAAAGGATAAATCTCAATTTGATCCCTAACAAGGTTCTATTAGCTTATTATATTTGCGACATTCGAATTAGCATTAGTCCATAGTCATTCCTCCAAAAACCTCAAGCATGCTGTAATTTCAGCTGGGATGTTTCCAATGCTTCATTGCCTTTGATCATCAACATCTGGACCAAGAGGGTGCTTTCTGAGCTGTAGTGAATCCTAGAAAACATAAACAACAATTTAATAAATAGCTGAAAAATGAATTGCACAACAGACCTACGTGATAGGAAGCCCATAAATTTATAATTAACAAAGCTATGTAAGACAGAAACTTGTTATATATGCACATATCAAGTCCTGGACATGTTATGCCCGAGAGTATCATCTTGGTGAGCCATCTCCTGTAGGACTTTGAATCCAGAGTCCAGGCTGTGACCAAAAAACTGAATATGTTAGAACCTATATCAGTGTGGCTATAATATGCATGACCAATTTAAACTATTATCGCGGAGCTGTAATATAGGTATGATCTTGTGGCCAATCCATGAGTTGGGGATTCAACCCGGGCCTCCCCTGTTGCAGTACACTGCCAAATTCTTGCAAAACTATCAGGGTTTCCTTCTTAATTTCCTTGTCATGAAAGTCCTCTGAGCCTAGGAATGACTCATTGGAATGATCAATTACGAGAGTCCTCCAATTTTCAATATTAACTGCAAGGAGGCCATAGGAGGAATCCACCAAGTACAACGGCAATAGGTACTGCAATAGGTATATAAAGTTAATGGCGAACAGATAGTATACAAACCAATTTTTAAGAATGAAAATCCTTACAATGGACGGGGTCATGAGCACGTTGTATTTCGGCAAAGGTCGTTCAATGACATGGTTGATCAACAAGTTGGTGCGTTCAGCTTGGCCTAAGCCAGTCTGACTCATCACCCGTGCTAGGCGATGGAATTGCAAATCAAACATATGCGTGGAGCCAACAAAGTCTGTTCCTGCGTTCCTCTGTATCGCGTCGCTAATAAGCTTACGAACTGCAAGATCGAAGCAGCTCGGATTGACCCATGTATCACCTCGCATGGTGTCTTGGATAATCCGTAGACTTAACTCGATCAAGAATGGACGAGGGCTCCTAATCCATATTGTGCTGCAAACAAACCAGCATGATAGCAAATCTGTTAGAAAAATAAGGGGTATCAAAAACATGTAGTACTTAAATGTGTGGGCAAACAACAGTACATTTTTTCAAAACTTTAGTAAGGTCTGAAATGTATGTATCTTATAATTAGAGTTGTACTGTCATTTGAGGAGAGAAGTACTATTGAAAGGTCAGGTTGACTTTCTGTAGTATTACAGTAAGAAAAATTCTGTAGATTGCAATGTATTGTTGTAGTATCAAAAACATGTAGTACTTAAATGTGTGGGCAAACAACAGTACATTTTTCCAAAACTTTAGTAAGGTCTGAAATGTATGTAACTTCTAATTAGAGTTGTACTGTCATTTGAGGAGAGAAGTACTATTGAAAGGTCAGGTTGACTTTCTGTAGTATTACAGTAAGAAAAGTTAACAAAATCTATTATGACATGTTAGGTTGCAATGTATTTCTGTAGTATTACAGTAAGAAAAATTCTGTAGATGGTACATGTATCATGCAGCAGGACCCGTTACAATATACTACCGTCCATGGCCAGTTTTTTGCAGCCACTACGTTAGATCTTAAGAAGATTTTGGAATTTGAAAGGATAGCATGATCCTAACCAGTACATGCATGCAACAACTTATGAACGTGACCAACTAATCGCCATGGATTAGGTGAAATAACAGATTTTTACTCGGGTTTAAAAAAGAAGCCGATAATGCAAACTATAATGGTAGTGATCTGCAGCTAACAATTGCAAATACAGTATAGATGGAGTTTAGGGCTGCCAGAACAAACTCTAATTCCTCCTCGTCGGAGGAAACAATGACATAGTTGTAGATGTACTCGACTGCGTCGTCCACTCCATCAAAAATCGGCATTGCAGCCATTACCACGAGCAGAAAGTAGTCTTAGCACCAGGATGAGCGAGCGAGGGGAAATTAGACTATGGTGGACCCTCATCCGGACGATATATATATGAGAGTCGGAGGGGAATTGTCCGGATAACCAGGTTGGAAAGTGCCCCTTCTCATTCCATCTTTGCATTTTTCCATTACAAAACCTTGCTAATAAACGGGAAAACATTTATTTTCGTTCCTTACTGCACTTGCTTAATAAATAAACGCCAGATTACATATCTATTACATAAGGAAACAATAATTACAAAATCGGGAAATGAATAAACTCTGTTGATCACAATCACAGAGTATTTAATGGAATCAGATTTGTTATTTGACGTGATCAACACAATAGTATATTACAAGGAAAAACACCGAACATGCCTTTATATAAACACCGGATATGATCACCTGCCGTAATAAATACTAAGTATGCCGATAATATATTATTTGTTTCCGGATATTATATCTGTATAATGGCTTCTTTTATTTTGGATATATAGTATTAAGTCTGCATTTATTAAAATTAAGTTATTTCCTATTTTGGTTTGAGGTTATGTTTTATCTAAATAGTAGGACACAAACTTAATATTCAACTAATGGCATCGACTTAGGAAGGCCAGTGCGTTGCTACTTCGCACTCGTGAGTATCCAGATGGATCATTTTGTGCAATAAATTATATTGTATTTATTGCTAAAATATGGAAGTTATTTCTCTTGCCTTTTACAAAATACTAAGCGTGCACGTGCAATGCACGTTCGATAATGCAATCCATTTTCTGAATTCCATCTTCGTCTACAATTGTTTTTCAAATAGGGAAAGCAAAAAAATGGAATGAGACTTGTAATGAACAACCATCACTGTACAACATGATAAGTGCAATATTTTGCAAAATTAATTGTTTGAAACGAATACTCTGATAATTATTTTCAGTCAATTATTAGATCATACGTAGTGTTGTGGAAATCCCACCAGTACAATGATCAAATCATCAAATATCATCTAATCAAACACATGTGTAAAATCGTGTAGTACAAATGTACAGCAAGGTGGACAACATGTTCCTCTCTAATTGCTTATATGCTTCTTTAGATCCAGAGTCCATCAGAAAGAGAAGTCTTCCAATTTACATGTGATAGGCTAGAATGTCAACAACTTAGAAATTGCATAATAATCATATTCTGAAGAAAATTGAAAGATCATAATTACACATTTTATTTTCACACATTGGTGACACTTATTTGGGATTAGTTTAGCACCAAAATAATTGCTCTAACATTACATGTGGACATTTGCCTAAAAATAAAATTAAAAGGCAGCAATAGTCCAATCCAAATTTCTTTAGAATATGTTAGTGAAAATTGCAACTACCTATAAACGATTTATAAAACATGTCAATAATATTCCAACGCTGGAAAGATCTCCTGTATAAGGAATGCAATCTCTCATTCCATGACCAGAAAATACCACACGTCATATGATAGGATCAAGGTAATAACAAATGTCTTTAAATAGGACTATCGGTTCTCCTTAGATATTCACATAGAAATTAAAGAATAAACAATCTGTTACTGAACCAGAATTTTCATACACTCCATTTCATCTGCAGTCTAGTTCGATTGTCATCAGATACCTTGTGGACATAAGAAAATCTACACAAACAAACAAACCTGCAGTTTGCTTGGAGTTACATACAAAATGTTGATAAGAAAATCTGCACAACCAAACATTAGAATTATCAACTCAGGACATCAAGCATGTAAACATAGAGGTGTGGACGTAAGTGCAATCAATTCTTATAATTCCAAAACGAAGAAGCACGTCGAAACTCTGCTCTGCATACAATCTGGTGTATCTGTCCTACCTGTTCCATTGCCCATTTACGTTTTACATGGTATTCTGTTTACCACAGTAACTAAATCATGCCCAAAGAAGTTGACAGCCTCTTGACGCTGCTGTCATTCTTAGTCAAATCCTTCTTGTCCCGCTACAGCACCACAATACAGGATGCTCGATAACAGCCAACACAAGTTCTCAAGGACCAGACTCCCATGAAATGCAGCATTGTACAATTTGTTAGGTCTGAACTATTTCAGATGCGCAGTAAATTCATGAGGGTAAATGAACCAATGCAAGAAAATTATATGTAACCTGAACTGAACTGTTAAGTAATTAGTTTAGATAAGTAAAAGTACCAACTATTAATAAATTTTTCCCAAAGATTGTACACTTCAGCGATCAGACATGTGAGTTGTCACATTTTCCAAAGTTGCACGGGCATTTAAACTTATTCGCAAGTACGCAAGCTATCATTTTATTATTTATTTGAAGTACATATGCAAAATATATCTTCACAACCTACACAATTTCCCTCCTGCTACAGCACCAATCAGAATTATATAGTTCTGACCTAGCAGATGATTTCATAGGATAATAAGGTCGTCCATAAACTTACATTCAAACATACTATCAAAATACCAAAATAATAACAACAGATATGTTAAATTGCCGTAATACAAAAGATTCATTGCATGTTCCAGGTCTTTATCCTGCCAATCATTATATCTGAATCACATAGTAAGCATGAAAAAGTACGCTTGTAGAATATCTTTAACTGCGAATTTCAAAATATCAAAATACAAATATATATGTAAAAAGACGAATTAAGGTTCATCTTGACCATCACAAGAGTAAATGCTATATCGTTACTAAACATGCCAGTCTATTAAGACCAAACTTCAGCCTGTAAGAACTTCCTTGTAGACGATGTTCTTCATCGAGGTCAGTAAGGACACAGTTGATCTTTTTCGCTTCTTTGGATTGTCCTTTAGCTTGTTGGCCTTCTCCTTCGGCTTCTCATTCTGAATGAGTATCTTTATGTTTCTCTTCGCTGTGGCTCAAGACAAAGCAACATATAGCTGACCATGAGAGAACACGGGATTGGGTAGATAGACACCAACAATCGGGATGGTCTACCCTTGAGCCTTGTTAATGGTCATAGCAAAGCTAAGCCTTATTGGAAATTGCTTTCTCTTAAACTTGAACGGAAACATGTCGTTTTTAGATGGGGATAGATGTATTCGAGGAAGGAAGACCCTCCTGCCAGCGTGTTGTCCAATCACGATTTCTGCATCAATGGTGTTCCTCTCAAAACCTCTTACAACAAGCCTAGTGTCGTTACACAGTCCATTAGCTGGATCAATGTTCCTTAGAAGTATGACAGGACAGTTCAGCTTTAGCTTGAGTGCATGCGGAGGAAGACCATTAGGAGTCAATCCATTCAGAAACTCCTGAGCGTAGTAGCCATATGGGTCGTCCTCCGCACTGTCAAAGCTATGGTATATTACTTCATCTCCATGAAAACGCTCTATCATGCGGGTGTTTATCTTGTCGACATTGTCATTTGTCGTGGAAAGGATTGCTCGAGATGGCATGTTAGAATCAGACATGTTATCATCTAGACTCGGAAACACGCGGTCAATAAGTTTTTCCAGGTCGTCAACCTCGCCTGTAGACGGCAGACAAATATCTTCAGGGAGTAGTATGTTGCCTTGATTATCTACATCCTCAGTGCCATTGCCGACCCTTAGCAAGTAATCTGCGAACCATGTGTCGTTATGAGCCCTCATGCTGGTGATGAGCCGAAGCTGCCGCATACCCTTCCACAGATGAGAACTTCGCAGGGTTGCATCAATTATCTGGCCCCGCGACCCCCTTCTAACGACCGGAAGCACCTGCCTTAAGTCCCCGCCAAAAACAACAGTCTTTCCTCCAAAGGGTCGGTCACGTATTCCCATGATGTCGCGCATGCTATTGTCCAATGCCTCGACCGCTTGTCGCTTCGTCATGCTGGCCTCGTCCCATATTATCAATGAGGCCATCCTTAGCAGCTTGGCGGTCCCACTCTGCTTGCTGAAGCTGCAGGAGGCTCCATCATCGCAACTCAATGGAATCTTGAACCTCGAGTGGGCAGTCCTGCCGCCAGGCATGATAGAAGCGGCGACACCCGACGTCGCGGTAGCGATACCAATCTTGCCCTCGCTCCTCACCTTTGCAAGCATCGCCCTGTATAGGAAGGTCTTCCCTGTACCTCCAGGGCCATCAACAAAGAATACACCACCATCACCGCGTTCAATAGCCGTTAGTATCTCATCGAATGCGGCCCTCTGTTCCAAGTTCAGGGAAGATGCCAACTTAGTGTCATCCATGTCGAACTCAACGGTTGATTCCTCGACGACCTCTCTTTCCTCGCCCTCCGTTGGGTCAAACGCATCATCTATGCATGGAAGAGCGAAATCAACAATGTCTTTACCCATGGACTGCAACATACCCCTAATGTCTAGCAACACCATCTGCTCCACCTCGTCAGGGGACGTGCGTGATCGACGATAGTCATCTGACATAGGCTCGAGGTGCCTATCCCATAAACCACGCACGTCGCCTGGCTCGCAGTGCACCAAGATGGTTACGAAGAGCCTCCTAAGAGAACATGGCATCGCCCACTGCTCAGCCTCAGTAAGACACTCGTCCAGCGTGTTGTCTGCCTCGATGAGTCCCAACCTTTCAGCAGCCTCTCTAAATCTCCCACATAGCACGCCGTCCACGGTGAGCAAGTCAAAGGATGTTTTGCCCGTAACATGGTTTAGCAACACACGCAGATAGTATCGGTCCCCCTCAGCAGGATTGGCAGACACGATGCGACCTATTTGAAAACGCTCGACCCGCGGCTTCCAAAACTTCTTTTTCTTCTGCCACGTGAAGCTTCTAGGGAAATCCTTGTACAATATATTTCTAGCCCGAGGGTGTTCCTGGTTAGCCTTGAAATACTCCGTTAACATGGATTTTGAATTATTTTCTGAGGCGACAACATTTCAAGTCAGCCTGGGCATTGAATGCGACCATGTGCATATTCGGGAGATGAAGAGGCAACTGCAATACAGGAGGGTAGTTGGCGCAAAGTGGAAAGCCAAATATCCTCCACATAGCCTCCCGAGGGGTGATACCTTGCGTCAACGTATCTCTTGATATCATCAATGTTACCATCGGCGTCGGGATGGTCGATGCTGAAAGAAGCCTTATCATGGCCCTTGTAAATGTACTTGTAAAGATATTTTACGGCCTTTATGCTCGAGCAGACTTCAACGTTGATGTGGCAATTGAACATCCGCATAAGGTATGGGTTATAAGGGACAACCCATCTGTTGTCCAACATCTTCCCTCGGACCTTAGCACGCCTTCCATCGTCTCTACGTCGATAAACTGGGTACGAGTCCTTCCCCTGTGCTGTGTTTTCATTGAACGACCGCGGGTATCTGCATTTGCATCCGTTTTCTTGCATGCAAACATTCTTCGGGTTTAGAGCACCGCACAGTCCGTGCATCATATGTTTTACCACCATTGCATACAATTAAGGATACTTTTGCTTGTCTAGGAGCTCTGCGGAAATGAGTCGGTCATACTGCTCAGGGACGATAAGCTGATATGTTGAGTCCATGATCAACAGAAAATGTGCGTGTGGGAGGCCCCTTTTTTGAAACTCGACAACATATACATATGCGATAACAACACCCGGGATGTGCTTCTTGAACAACATGTCCTTCATAGCCTCTAGTTTGCCAAAGAACATGCGAGCCACAATATCAAGTCGGTCTTGCACCGTCTGACCAGGCAGCAACTAATTCGTTATCTCTTCCCATTTTGGATTGCAAGTCATGGTCAAGAAGATGTCAGGCTTCCCGTATGTATGTACAATTGCCATGGCATCCATATGCCTCTTCTTCATGTCGCGGTCGCCACCAGGGTATGTTCCAGGGAGAACTATTCTTACCCCAACAGCGCTTGCTCGTGTCTCCCCCGATGTGATCGCATCAACAACCCCTTTATACAAGTCGGCACGAATCTGCGTCTTGTTCTTCCTGTACCACCTTAACCGACAACTTTCAATCTTGACGTGCATGTCGACGGCCCATTGCTGCAACAGGCGTGCTCCACAGAGTATGGGATTAAAGATCGCAGGTCGTGTCTGCAGCATGTAACAGTAGTAGTCTCTGACAGAGACGCACAACCTGTTGTTGCCCTCTGCACATGATTGAGTACCATCAAAATGAGGATATAATCGACAAATAAAATAATATTTCTAGCAAAATGGGACACAGACGGCATACCTGCATCCTCATCATCATCATGGACCAGTTGAGGATTTAGTACAACCTCCCAAGGAACATCACGTTTAGATAGCTTCGGATGCCAACCTAGTTCCCCCCTTGGATAGAATAGGGGATAAGACAAAGGGTCATATGCTCCGGAGGTCACACGTATATTGTGCCTTTCGTAGTTGTTACCACAAAGTGTTATCCTCCGTCAAACCTTTTAGCTATGTCGCTGCCCTCAACCAAAATTGCAGTGACCTCAGATGACAACGGTCTGTTATATCTTCTTTGGTCAAGCCTTTTATCAGTGTTTAGGTCTATCCTGTAATCATCCAGGTTGTCCTTGTGTGCACCCAAACTCCTAAATTGCTGGGAGTATGGGTTTTCTTTGAGTATGTCTACTAACTTCTTCACGACATCCTGGTCTAGTTGCTTGGTGGCCGCCTTACGATGAGTGATGGTTGGGTCATCATCATAGAAGTACAACTGCAGATGCTCAGGACGGGACCTAGGCCCGAACGAATGCACATTGTGGTAGATGGTGCCGTGTGCCCGGAATGTGTACAACCTAGACTTCATGTTTGTGTAGTTCTCATCAAGGCTGACGCCAAGGGTTGTGAAGGCGAAATGCCCGTTGAAGAAGTGTATGTTCTCCCGAAAATGTCTAGAGTCTCATCATCTCTGGGATTGGCTCGGGTTGTTGAAGTTCGATCTGGCCACTGCGACAGCAGAAACCATCAGTCTCAGACACAAACTTTTTGGCATTGCAGTGTATGCAGTTTGCGTCGAGCTTCAGGATGTGAGTGGTGTCTGGGATGTTTGTGTAGACAAAGTCTAATGGATCATCCATGGAAGGTATGGTAGACGACATGATCGCTTCCTCGTCATCCTCCAAGGTGTCATTATCGGATCCTACGTGAATTTGTTGAAACATGATGTTCGAAACATTATTAAATACGAACTATAATAATGTTAAAGATCCACGAACTCATAGTTTATAGCTGAGAATACCTTCCCCGCGAAACATGTAGTACTCCTCATCCATAAAGTCGGATGGTGTCGTCTCATCGCCCATGATGCAGTCTCGGAACCCATCGATGTAAATGCATTATCTCCTGCATTTAATGTGACAATAGACAGTGTCATGTGAGATGATGGTTGGTGAGAATGAGCACAACAATGTGACAATAGAATTATCATACCATTGGTACTGCCAATGAAATTCTGCATGATCGTCGGAGGGTCACCATCAGATGAATCATCTATGGAGGCCAGAGAGAGGGGTTTTGTCTGGGATAAGCTTGCTATGTCTGGACGTGGGAGTGCGAGGGATTCTTTGCACGGGGTGTTTTTTTTTTGAAGCATAAATTGCCTTTCTTTTTGCACTTAACTCCCCCTTCGCTTTGCTGCATGCCCTCCATTCTCGCAGCGTGCTGTTTTTTTCTTCAAGATCGATAGTTCCGTGCTCTAGATGTTTCCAATATGTTGCTCGCCTCCGCGCGTTTGATTGCTCCATTTGATCAGGAGTTAAGTTAGTTATGCGCTGCTTACCACGCTGCTTCCTAGGTAGTTGGTTATCATGAATGACATCTATTGTGATTGTAGTGGTACGAGGCAAGACCGCCTCATCTTGTGACAATGACGTATAGGTGGACCTAGTTGGGTCGGCTAGTTATACAACAGTATAAAATGCTAATTAGTACTGCATTAATTGGTTATTGATACAAAAGGTACCAACAGATTATGTAGGTCATATCAGCTGACTCCTTCCGTCCATTTTCATAAGGTCTTAATGTCTAATCAAAAGTCATATGAGAGATAGGTGGAACACTGAGTTTATAAAGCTTCTTTAGCATGCTTACTTATTAAAAATATGTATTCAAAAACATTAGGAATATATATACTATCAAAAGGGAGCTGAATCAAAAATAATTCTAACCTGAACTTGTAAGGGCAGGAAGGTTATCATCTTTGTGCTTGACGGTAGCTCGCCCTAGAGCCTTGATCTGGCTATTTTTGTCCACAACAAGCTTAGAGTCTGCTTGTACCCCATTAGTGATATCACCGAAAGCGCTCCGTGGCACATTTTGCATACCTGCATTATGGTTGCAGGTGTCATACTCAATGATTCTCAGATAATAATCATAATGTTATCAACAGAGGGAGTATAATCAATAGACGTCGGCCTGTAATATAGAAATAGTCGTACCCGACATGTCAACGGATTTCATATTTTGATGGAGATGCTTGCCGGCTGCGTCATCATGCTTTTTCCGAGAACCATCTATCAACGGAGCTTTCATCTGTTCCTTGTTAATGTCAGCATTTTCCTTGTTCTTAAGATACGTTGCCCGCCTCCGCGCATTAATTAGGTCCCTCTTGTCATCTAGTAATAGATGCATAAACGTGTTAGAGTAGTGAATGTAGGAATGTACAGTGTCTTGATTTAAAATCAAACAATCATACCAGGTATTGAAAGGTCAGGTTGACTTCCATGTTGTATTTTTTCTGCTTCCTCTTCTTTTTTCCTCCGATAAGCAGCTCGCCTCTGGGCGTTTATCTGCTCCCTTTTTTCATCAGACAAGATAACTTTCTTAGATGGTTTGGAGACACTAACGACACATCATGTAGTCATGTGCTTGGATGTTGAACGGGATTGGGTTAAAACTTGAGGAGTTGCATTGATGTTTACATGATTTCCTCCATATATGTCAGTCACATCTAGAGTCTCTGGAACAAAACCAAAGCAAAATGATAATGTTCATAGTATTTATAATGAACATCTGCGACACAACCTCTAAAAGATAGATACAGTTCACAACGGTAGACGAATCTTGTAGTACCATTTACACTTTGTGCTAAGGCTGCGGCACACTCGTCAATGAGACAACTGAGAGACACAAACGTTGATGAGGTTGCCGGGTTGCCTGCTTGATGTAAAAATAACCGATAGTGGTCATAACGGGTAAGATTAGTGCTATCTGAAGAGTAGAGAGTACTCATTATGTTTTATACTAACCTGAGTTCAGTTCGTAAGGCCGCGGTACACGTGTGATATCACCATCAGTGGGTTGAGGAACAACAACAACTGCATTCTGTTCAGTGATGGACTGATCTGAAATTGGTTCATAAAGTAAATAGATGATCTTGTAATAGATTCAGCAAGTTGTGAGAGTAGTCAAAGCAGGAATGCACATTGTTTTCATTATAAATCAAACAATCATACCAGATATTGAAAGGTAAGCTTGACTTTCATGCTCAAGTTTCTTTGCTTCCTCCTCTTTTTTCCGGCGATAAGTAGCTCGCCTCTTGGCGTTTATCTGCTTCCTTTTTTCATCAGATAAGATACCTTTTTTAGGTTGTTTGGTGACTTTGTCGAAAGATCCTGAAGTCATGTGCTCGGATGTTGAAACGGTTTGGGATAAAACTTGAGCAGTTGACATAGTGTACAGGTGTATTCCTCCATCAATAGGAGACACATCAAGAACATCTGGAACAAAACAAAAGCAAAATGATATTTTTCTTATGCTGTTCTTGAACATATGCAACACAATCTCTATAAGCATTCTATTTTTCTTATGCTGTTCTTTTTGCCGGTTCTCATTTTCAATATGTTTTTTGCTCACGTGAGATCAAATCGGGAGGCCGCTGATCACATGTGAGTTCAACATCACTGGGTTGGGGAACGACCGGGTCCGCGGTCTGTTCAGGTATGGAGTGGCCTGGAGCATGGTTCATACAAGTTACTGAGATTGAAGTCACAAACATAAGAGAATAAAATGACGAGTACTCTATCCGCACAGCCTCATACCTGGACTAATAGGGTGATTATCAACAACGTTTGTCCCAGCCGTCTGATATCCTACACCTTCAGTACCCACAAGTTCATTATCCGGAAGAACCGGTTGTCCAGACGGTTCAAGTGTCAGCCCACTTGAGTGTCATTCATACAAGTAAGCGAGATAAATTCAATAAATAATTAGTGTTAAATCATGGAAAAAAATTAGTCAAAGATTTACCTCTAGGGACACCTGACGATGTTGTATGTTCCGCAGATTTGCTTTGTGGATTCCCCATACGTACCTACAAGCAAAGATTTCATCATATTAACAATTGGTTGTGAACTGAAGTTATGTACCATCATATTAATCAGGTGGGATTGTCTTCCTGCTTAGCGGTCATAATATCCATTTTTGAATTTTTTATATAGTCAAGTCGGAATTGTGATGACCTAAAAGCATTGTGGATCTGGTGCTTGTTCTGATCATAGATTTCTTAGTCCGAATTCAGGAAGATTTTGATGAATTTAGTGATGTTGAGGATCTCTATAGAACATTCCCTATGGAGAAGGTTGAAGCACTCGAAGACATGGTTTCACTTGCTCCTTCCATTCTTATCAAGGTGAGCTGTGAGCTGTTAATAGAATCGACTGGCAAACTTTCTTATGTTTTTCCCCAGATATACTGCTACTCTGCTATGCTGGTGCAGACCATTTCTCTACCATGTTTTTATGTCGTGCAGCTCTTCATCTTTTAGTTTTATGGGTAATTATATATTTCTCAACATCGCTTCTTGTTTGGTTGCCAGGGTGTTGCTGCTGTTTCCACTACTGCAGTTTTGAGTACGAAGAGTCTTACAGCAACTTCACCTACTCAGGTACATGTTATTCAATCCTAGTATTAGTATATCGAATAGTCAGAACACAATGGTTGTTATGTGCCCAGTGTCAACTTAGTTGGCATCCTGGCTGCTGTAATCTTGTCAACCTTCACATGCTAGCTGCTGTAATCTTATCATCTTATTACAAGCTAATCCTTGAATATAAATACACGTGGTTGTTGCTATTTGGGCATTTAATAAAAACACATGCTAACAAGTTTGAGGAATTGGTTATTTCTGATATATTCAGGTATACAACGGTCCTGGCCTCCGTATTGGGAGGTTTTCTTTAATGAGAATGTTTCTAAACTTTTTTTTCAACATTCATGTACTTTCGTTAGTGAACTTGGAGACAACATTAGTTATAGTTTGATATATTGCTTTATGTAAACAGTATGCTTCTAATTTTTTTGACTATGCTTATTGGACAGGCTTCTTCTTGGCAGTGCATATTAGCAGAACAAGCCACACAACCAAGCAATCAAAGTAAGTAAAAGCTGCACACTCATTTATGCAAACATGTACATCAACTAAACATGATCAGCATCATGCGTAAAGATCTCCTAAACGATTCTGTTGCAAATTTCAGAAATGGTGCCCGGCATACCATGCTCCAGGAAAGGAGGTCGTGTGCTTGATGTATATGTAATATAAGATTGCCGACAGTGAGCATTCCAAGTAAGCACTTGCAACAACCTCAAATATGCAATTTCTTTACTGTTGTTTGGACTACCATGCTCAAGCAAATTTAGTCATAACCGAGTACCAAATTAAGTAATGAGCGATTATTGAGTATAAACTTGCAATACGTACAGCACAAGTTGGATCTTGGGCGCGTCCAGGAGGGGATCACGGCGTCACGTTGACGGGATCGCGGCCCCGTCTACTGAAGAGATCACACAGCAGATCGCTTCGCGTCTCCTGAAGCGATCACACAGCAGTTTGCCGCCTCCTGAAGCGATTTTTTGTATGGCCTTCAGTATGTAATATTAAGTACAAAATAATGTGTATGAACTTGCATTACGTTGAGAACCTGTGGGTGATCACAGGGTGGCGCTTGTCGGATCGGGTCGTGATCGCGGCGAACACGACACGCGGGATCGCGCCCCGTTCCTCGCCCGATCCAACAGCAGACCGCCGCCTCCTGCAACCGCTGACGGCGAAGGTTTCGTTAGGGCCGCGTTAGAGGGATGGATCGGCGGCACAGGGATGGATCTCCAGCGCAGCACAGGATGGATCCGCCATGAGTGGGCGAGGGGTTGGAGATCGATCTGCTGTTTGGCGGGGCGGAGATCGATCAGCTGCGTGAACGAGGGAGCAAAACCAGCGGTTTTTTATGCAGCGGGCTTTTTCATTCGAGGGTAGTGCATAGGTTGTACGACGACGAAAAAAAATCGGTGGTGAGAGTATGACGAAAAAAAACCAGCGAAATAAAACCGCGCGGACTATTCACCAACTGCTCCATTAGGAGTAGAGATTATTTTGAGAGTCCTTTAGAACAGCATGGTAGTTTACAAAGTGCATTGAATAGTAAGAGAAGTTTGATACTTGATAGTTGTTTTGAGATATAAAGGTGGTAATATTAGAGGTGTGCTAGTTGAGTAATTGTGAAATTGAGTAATACTTTTGTTGAAGTTTGCAAGTCCCGTAGCATGCACGTATGGTAAATGTTGTGTGACAAATATGAAGCATGAGGTGTTCTTTGATTGCTTTCCTTATGAGTGGCGGTCGGGGACGAGCGATGGTCTTTTCCTACCAATCTATCCCCCTAGGAGCATGCGCGTAGTGCTTGGTTTTGATGACTTGTAGATTTTTGCAATAAGTATATGAGTTCTTTTTGACTAATGTTGATTCCGTGGATTATATGCACTCTCACCCTTCCATCATTGTTAGCCTTTTCGGTACCGCGCATTACCCTTTCTCGCCTTGAGAGTTGGTGCAAACTTCGCCGGTGCATCCAAACCCCATGATATGATACGCTCTATCACACATAAACCTTCTTATATCTTTCTCAAAACAGCCACCATACCTACCTATTATGGCATTTTTTCATAGCCATTCCGAGATATATTGCCATGCAACTTTCCACCGTTCCGTTTATTATGACACGCATCATCATTGTCATATTGATTTGCATGTTCTTGTAGTTGATATCGTATTTGTGGCAAAGCCACCTTTATAATTATTTCATACATGTCACTCTTGATTCATTGCATATCCCGGTACACCACCAGAGGCATTCACATATAGTCATATTTTGTTCTAGGTATTGAGTTGTAATCTTTGAGTTGTAAGTAAATAAAAGTGTGATGATCATCATTATTAGAGCATTGTCCCAAGTGAGGAAAGGATGATGGAGACTATGATTCCCCCACAAGTCGGGATGAGATTCCGAACGAAAAAGAAGAAGAAAATAGGCCAAAAAAGAAAAGGAAAGAAAGAGAAGAAGGCCCAAATAAAAAAAGAAAAAAATGAGAGAAAAAGAGAGAAGGGACAATGTTACTATCCTTTTACCACACTTGTGCTTCAAAATAGCACCATGATCTTCATGATATAGAGTCTCCTATTTTGTCACTTTCATATACTAGTGGGAATTTTACATTATAGAACTTGGCTTGTATATTCCAACAATGGGCTTCCTCAAATGCCCTAGGTCTTCGTGAGCAAGCAAGTTGGATGCACACCCACTTAGTTTATTTTGTTGAGCTTTCATATACTCATAGCTCTAGTGCATCCGTTGCATGGCAATCCCTACTCCTTGCATTGACATCAATTGATGGGCATCTCCATAGCCTGTTGATTAGATGCATCAATGTGAGACTTTCTCCTTTTTTTGTCTTCTCACACAACCTCAATCATTATATTCTATTCCACCCATAGTGCTATGTCCATGGCTCGCGCTCATATATTGCGTAAAAGTTGAAAGAGTTTGAAAAGGCTAAGTATGAAACAATTGCTTGGCTTGTCATCGGGGTTGTGCATGATGAGAGCATTTTGTGTGACGAAAATAAAGCATAGCCAAACTATATGATTTTGTAGAGATAAGCTTTCTTTGGCTATGTTATTTTGATAAGGCATAATTGATTGGTTAGCATGCTTGAAGTATTATTATTTTTATGTCAATATTAAACTTTTATCTTGAATCTTTCGGATCAGAACATTCATGCCACAATAAATAAAATTATATTGAGAAATATGCTAGGTAGCATTCCACATCAAAAATTCTATTTTTATCATTTACCTACTCGAGGACGAGCAGGAACTAAGCTTGGGGATGCTTGATATGTCTCCAACGTATCTATAATTTTTTATTGTTCCATGCTATTATATATTCTGTTTTGGATGTTTAATGGGCTTATTCATACACTTGTATACTATTTTGGGACTAACCTATTAACCCAAGGCCCAGTGCAAATTGCTGTTTTTTTGCCTATTTCAGTTTTTCGCAGAAAAGAATATCAAACGGAGTCTAAACGGAATGAAACCTTCGGGAGAGTTATCTTTGGAACAAACATGATCCAGAGGACTTGGAGTGGACGTAAAGAAATCACCAAGGAGGCTACGAGGCAGGGGGCCCGCCTACCCCCCTGGGCGCGTCCTCCACCCTCGTGGGCCCTTCGTGGCTCCACCGACCTACTTCTTCCTCCTATATATACCTACGTACTCCCAAATCATCGGGGAGCACCAGGAAAACCTAATCCACTGCCGCAACCTTCTGTACCCATGAGATCCCATCTTGGGGCCTTTTCTGGCGCTCTACCGGAGGGGGCATCGATCACGGAGGGCTTCTACATCAACACCATAGCCTCTCCGATGATGTGTGAGTACTTTACCACAGACCTTCAGGTCCATAGTTATTAGCTAGATGGCTTTTTCTCTCTCTTTGGATCTCAATATAAAGTTCTCCTCGATCTTCTTGGAGATCTATTTGATGTAACTCTTTTTGCGGTGTGTTTGTCGAGATCCAATGAATTGTGGGTTTATGATCAAGATTATCTATGAACAATATTTGAATCTTCTGTAAATTCTTTTATGTATGATTGGTTATCTTTGCAAGTCTCTTCGAATTATCAGCTTTGTTTGGCCTACTAGATTGATCTTTCTTGCAATGGGAGAAGTGCTTAGCTTTGGGTTCAATCATGCGGTGCTCGATCCCAAAGGATGAGGGGGAAATGACACGTATTGTATTGTTGCCATCGAGGATAAAAAGATGGGGTTTATATCATATTGCTTGAGTTTATCCCTCTACATCATGTCATCTTACCTAATGCGTTATTCTGTTCTTATGAACTTAATACTCTAGATGCATGCTGGATAGCGGTCGATATGTGGAGTAATAGTAGTAGATGCAGGCAGGAGTCGGTCTACTTGTCGCGGACGTGATGCCTATATACATGATCATGCCTAGATATTCTCATGATTATGCACTTTTATATCAATTGCTCGACAGTAATTTGTTCACCCACCGTAATACTTATGCTATCTTGAGAGAAGCCACTAGTGAAACCTATGCCCCCCGGGTCTATCTTCCATCATATTAATCTCCCGTCAACAAGCTATTTCTATCGCCGTTTATTTTGCTTTCTTTACTTTTAGTCTTTATCAAAAAAATACTAAAAATATTATCTTATCATCTCTATCAGATCTCACTTTTGCAAGTGGCCGTGAAGGGATTGACAACCCCTTTATCGCGTTGATTGCAAGGTTCTTATTTATTTGTGTAGGTACGAGGGACTTGCGTGTGGCCTCCTACTGGATTGATAGCTTGGTTCTCAAAAACTGAAGGAAATACTTACGCTACTTTGTTGCATCACCATTTCCTCTTCAAGGGAAGACCAACGCAGTGCTCAAGAGGTAGCAAGAGCAGATTGAAAGAAAGATGCGAGCGAGAGAGACAGAGAAGTGAGACGGGATGAGAGAAACCCTAGCCGTCTCACTGGCTGGGGACGAAGCAACAAATTGCTAGAAGCCACGTGGCATGAGGCTATGAAAAATCCCATGAATGCCCTCTTCGGGGCACCGAACTCATTGGTGGTGGCATGAGCGATCCTACTGAAAAACACACGTAGCGGGCACTCTCCTAGTCACGGCCATGACAGACACGATGTAGGATCGGAAGTATGTCTTGAGGGGGATGAATAGACTACTAGCAAAAAATAAATGGCTATTTTCTCAATTTTAGTTCTTAGCATATTTGGACTTAGCTAAGCAATACAAGAGCACCATACAGATGCAAATCTAGAGTATAGGCAGCGGAAAGTAAGGACATGCAAGTGCAAGTAAAGTAGAAAGTAAAGTTCGAGAGAATCACAAACACAAGTTGACACGATGAAGATTTTGACAAGTTGTTCTGATAGGTGATGCTATCGTGCGTCCACGTTGATAAAGGCTTCGATCCACAAATGATCTAGTATTACGAAGATCTCGGTTGTGAAATCCATGGAGGAATCAAGTCTTAGAAGGGATCACACCCACGAGGGCGTCGTGCTCTACCCAGACAAGAAGGCCACCGGATGCGCCGAGTTCCCGGCTAGGTTCAAGTCCAAGTCCGGCCGCCCCGTCGTCCTCCTGCTCGACCGCGGAGGTACACACCCCACAAGCTCACCAGTTACCTTCAGCCATTAACCCTGCTGATTTGATTGATTGATCGATCGATTCCTGGCTTCGGCTAATTCTCACGGGGAAGACATTGCTGATGCGCGACTGTGCGAGCCTGAATTGTCCGACGATTTACGGTGCCACCGAATTTAGTTTTTCCATCGGTGATGTGTTAACTGGGAAGGAAGCTACTGATGGGAGTTAGGGCGTGTTCTGAATCTATCTAGCTTCTTAAAACTTCACAAATCCAGCTTCTAGAGCTAGCTTCTCACTTCACCTGGCGATTCCGGACGCGTTAGCCACGCCTGGCAGCTTCTCATCGCTAGCATGGGCTGACAACCAAAGCCCAGCTCGGTAGGCATGCAGCGGCTCCTATTTTTCTCCTTAAAAAATGTACAGCGGCCATGATGGAGGGGTACGGCGGGAAGATATGGGTTGTTCGGGGGACAGACCAATCGAATCGGTACGCAAAGGTCACTTGACGGTGGCAGCACCTCGTAATAACACTCAACTCCAGCTTCTACGTTTTTGCAGAGCCAGAAACAAGTAGCTTCCCCAACTCCTTCAAATTTGCACTGTGATTTGGCTCAGCTTCGAGAAGCTAGCTTCTTCGAGCAAAAGCGTTCGGTGCTGCTCCATGGCGGATTTCCAGGAAGCTGGAAGCTGGGGAGTTGCCGAACACGCTCTTAGTACTACTAATATATTAGCCTATTACGTACACATGCTAATTAATTTAGTGCTAGTAGTATTACTTTAATCCTGTTGATGTAGATATATCTCCAACTCACATATGAGAGATTTTCAGAAGCTTCTTAATCTGCGGAGGGGGAAGGGACTTTACAAGTGGAGATCAATTTTGACGTGTTCCATTTAGTTAGATATTTTGTACTAAAAGGTAGAATTAGGTGACTTTTCTTGGTCCAATATATCATGCATAACTAGTCAAAAAATGAATAGTAGCGAAATTTATTTTAAAAAACACCAAATTCAAATGCAACATGTGGGAACGCCCCAAATTCAAATGGAATTTAGTACTCCCTCCGGAGTATAACGCACCAAACTAATATTTTCCTGATAGATTATCTTCAGTTTGTTCCCCTTTGGTCTGCGTCAACAGTTTCAGATATCTGCCTAACCTGCCAACTCTGAACCCAGACAGCAAGAAGAGTAGATTCAGACATGGATGCAGTATAAAAAACAGCCATTGCATTTGTTGGTGCCCATTTCATTTGATCCAACCATCGCAACGCACCTGATCACAACACCTCCACTACCAACTCCAATCGGTTGGTGCCGTGAGCAATTCCTTCAAGCCAAAGACAGCATCAGACAGACCAACAATCTGTCTCATCCTTCCTTGATTAATTTCCAAGCAAAGAAAGAAATAATTCCACATTTTCTAACCTCCTTCAAGCATCAGATCAACTATCTGTTTCATCATCCTTCCTTGATTGATTTCCATGGAAAGAAAGGAAGAATTCCAAACTTTCATTTTGTGTAGTAATAAATAAAAAAATGAATTCTGGTACAGAACTCTGGCTGTAAATTACAACAATTTGACTGGCGTTTGTACTGTCCCAACAGAGTGCTACTTCGCGCTCAAGTCGTGGAATGCGCAGCAGGCGGGGGCGGCGGCGGTGCTGATCACGGTGCTCCATGAAGAAGAAGAAGTACAGCAAGGCGGGCGCGGAGGAGGTGGTGGCGTCGCTGGAGAAGGTGCTGGCGTGCATGGGCGACCCCGACGCCAACGCCGACGACGCCGTGCTGTCCAAGGAGCAGGAGGACCAAATCGGGCGCGGGTTAAAGGGGGACGTCACCATCCTGCCCACGCTCGTCATCAACGACGTCCAGTACAGAGGTATGGCCGGCATATATGGTATGTTGGTATCCATCAGTGGCATTTTGCATGACCATCTTGGCACATTGCAATGGGAATATTTAAACCAGTACAGTTCAATTGCTATTAACCTACATATTGAAATGGTGAATATGTTAGCACATATTTCTCATACGTTTTTTTTTTAAAGAAGGATGACCCCCGACCTCTGCATTTGGGAGATGCATACGGCCACTTTATTGATTATTCTCGAGGACCTTACAAAGTATTACAACAATATGCCTGAATCCGCCATCTTGGCAACATATTGCCACTACTCCTATCCAAATGATGCAGGGGTGCTACCTGAGCCACATACCCAGACTATTCACCTAATCCTATCATCAAAAGTCAGAAGCCCGGCCGGAGCCACATACCGGTGCTGGGGCATAAACTGGTCTGACGCACTCACATGTGTCGTCGCCGCCATCTTCCACAGGTCCGTCTTCAAAGCAGATATTGAGGCTTCTACCTTGTCAGGTCACTCCGTCATCAACGCCACCTTGACGCCAGACAACTACCTCCACCTGCGCGAGTCTATCACCGCGCATCGGGCGCCGAGTCTCCACTGCACCACGCCGCCGAGATCCGTCGTCATCAATGTGAAGGATGAAGCACCGCTCCACCAAAAAGGCGCCCGCTGGTCCCTCGATCCTGCACGCCTCCAAGAATGACGCCCCAAGGAGGAAACGACACCAACGCGCCGCCGTCATCCGATCAATTGATCTAGGGTTTCCCCCGGAGGTAGCGGTTAGAGGTCTAGAGCTTCTCCACGGCGATGCCTTCAAGAAGGAAATGACACAAAAGGGTGCCACCAACGCCGGTCATGGCATCAAGCCGAGCACAAGGTTTTCACCCGGATCTGCTTGAAGAACCTCCATCACGTATTGTGTGCACGGGTCGTCGCCGATCTGAGCCGCCCAGACATCGGCGAGCCGCACCGCCAGATCAGATCTGTCCGGAGGGCACAACCCGCATGGTGCCGACCCAACCACCAGCCCTCCATGCCGCCACCGCCGATCCGAGGTCGGATGGTGTGTCGCCGCGGACCCGCCGCCGCCGCCAAACGCCGTCACGCCGAGGCGAGCCGGCTGCCGCACCCACCATCGCCGCCCTTGGCGAGGCAGCCGCCGCGCCGGAAGCGAGCCCGCCGCCGCCAGAGCGGATCGGCCGTGCCACCCACGCCGCGAGCTTCGCACCGCCCCACTGGCGCAGTAAGAGGAAAGACCCCCGCCACCGCCGTCAGCCCCGGGCTATCGCCGGCGGCGGAGGGAGGGGAGGAAGGGAGGGGACCCCGGCGGCTAGGGATCCAGATCCCGCCCGAGTCGCCCGAGCGGGGGCGACGCGGGGGGTAATCTACGTAATCCCCTCCCCCACTAATCAAACTGCCCAATGGGTGGGCCGGCGTCCCCAACTAATGGCCAATAAAAATCTGCCAACTCAATTCATACGTAAGATACGTAACACCCATTATGTAGGTGTAGCATTGCTGGTTAGAAATTACCACATCGAACGCACGGGACGCTACCGGCCAAAAATTAGGCAAGTCTAATGGCGCCTATCACTGCTCATAACCAAGTCGGTAAATCAACATCGACCAGAGCATCATCCAACGCAGAAAAAGCTTGCAATCCATCACCATCAGATCTTGATAATGTTGGATCTAAATGGCATGTATTCAACATAAGAGCAATAAGCATCACGCCGCAAATTTGTCCTTTTTAGCACGCGCGCAATCGATATACGGGCTTCAGCGGACGCACGGCATATAGAGTACAGCGCGCAGTCCGAATCGCCATCGCGCGTCGTGTATTTGATGTGCCCGCTTCCGTGCGCCGCACACTCGATCGCTCGCGTCGTACTCTCTCCGCCGCGCCACCTTGGCCCCGCCCCGCGTCGCCGCCGGCGAAATGACCCGATGGACGCCGGCGCCGGCACCCCCTCATCCCTTCCTACACCCGCGACCCCTCCGCCGCCGCCGCCGCCGCAAACCCTAGCATGGTGAGCTTTGGCTTTGCCTCCGCCGGTGCTCCTCCAAGCACCAGTATCGCGTGCGGCCTTTTCATGCAGCCACGGATGACCTCGGCTGCGGGTGGCGTCGCGCCGGCGCCCGCCGTGAAGCCACGTGCCCCCCTCTCGAAGCCCCCAAATGCGGCGCGGGCGAAGAAGGGCAAGGTAACTGTGAAGAAGAACAAGGCAGCGGACGGCTCCGGCTCCTCTAAGCCGTCGAGGAAGAAGCTTGCAGGGCATCCGACGGACGCGGTGGCTACCGAAGCGCCGGCGAGCTTAGTTGTTGAGCCGGCGGCCGACGCGCACAAGGTGTTCGAGGAAATGCCCCAAAGGTATAAAATTTCGCCAACTTTTTGTTGTTATTATTTTTTGAATGCATACATATAGATAGCTTATTTGCTTCATTGTATATACTTTGTAGTTTCAAAGTTGGCTCCAACAATTCTCATTGGTCTCAAACCAATGACATGCATTTCTATGACCATGAGTTCGAGGTGGACGAGGATGGTGAGGGCATTGTCGACGCACCGAAAGGAAGAGGAGGCAACTACACCAATGATGAAGATGTCTTGCTATGCAATACTTGGTTGCAAGTGTCGAGGGATCCATCCGTTGGAGGTGATCAAAGTAGAGATACATATTGGAACCGGATGAAGGAGCACTTTGATCTACACAACAAGAGTGGAGTTGACGCTCGGAACGATCTCTTAGCTCCCGGTGGTCGACAATCAACCAAGATTGTCAAAAGTGGGCAGCCGGCGGTTGACAAGTTGAACCCAAGTGGCACTAATGGACACATCTATCCTCAATGAGGTGCAAAAAAAGTATGTCAATCTTGCCCGTAAAGAAGTCTTGATCAAAAAAGAGCCATGATTCGCGGTGGCATGGGCGGCATGGGTGGCGGTGGCAATGGCGGCATGGGTGGCGGTGGCATTGGCGGCATCGGTGGCTTCGGAGCTACCATGGCCGGCATGGGTGCCATGGGTGGCTTTGGAGCTACCATGGAGACCATGGAAGGCATGGATGGCCTCGAAGCACCTCCAGGCAGCATGGGCGGCATGGGAGGCATGAGTTTTGCGTCTCTCATGGGAGACATGGGAGCACCTTCGGGCGGTATGGGCGCAATGTCTTCCGGTGTCCCTCACACACCTTCGCATGATGACGTTGAAGATCTTGCCAACACATTCCGAGCTTCACATGATGATGCGGCGCGCGGCAATGAAGAGAAGGAGGAAGAATCTCTTCGGGGGAGGATGATGAATCGGATGAAGATGAGGATGAAGACGAGGACAAGGCTTGATTGTTGATGTGCCATTTATTGGTGTGAACTTTTATGTCATGAACTTGGTTGGATGATGCTGTGGGCATGAACTTTTATGTCATCATGAACTTGTTTGGGTGATTTAAATTATGCCATGTCTTTATTTTGATGTTTAAAATTCATTTTGTATCTAAAATGTAACATATGGCAAGCATCGGCTGTTCGCGCGCACCGCTTTTTAGCACGCCTGCTAGAACTACTCGCGCACGCTAAAATTACTGGAGTCAGCGCCCTTAGCCACACCAAAACAGGCAATCGGCAATTGCTGGAGCAATCGGCACGCTGCAAACGCTTTTTTAGCGCGACCGCGTGCCGATAATGCATTCTAAGATATCTTAGTTGATAGTGTGGATGATTTTGCTTTTGAAATGAAATATATTCAGTCCAGTGCGTGATTAAGACGTTTGGTCATCACTCTTTTCTACTCCATAAAACGTTTCGAAGCAGAGACGAACCACAACCACAGGCTGTCACAGACTGATACCATATATATTCTTATGCTACTGAATAGTATTATCAATCCATTACGCACAACATATAACCAGAGTAACAAACCTTCGAGGCGTACAGGAACTAAACAACAGATTCAGGAAACAGGTAGGAAATTCACTGACAAACGTCTTAAACTTGAAATGTACTGTCACAACCACATGTAGCGAGCAGAAACTGGAAAATGGTTCCATGTTTCAGGGAGACACGCTTCTTCCTCTTGGTGAGCCTGAGCCACGACGTCCATCACCGTCGCCATTGCCCCTTGGACTTGGGCTGCCACCATCGCCATTGCCCTTAGGACTAGGGCTACCATTGTTGCCCCTCGGGCTTGGACTGCCCCTGTTGTCCCTGGTAGGACTGGGACTGCCATTGTTAGCAGGGCTTCTAGGGCTGCGCCCATTGGCCACAGGGCTACGGTAGCCATCAGAAGGGCTCCTGCTCTTATCCCTGCCCCGAGGGCTATCCCCATTATCCTTTGCTACAGGTGAGATGGATCGCCTGGGGCTTCGACTGCGATCAGGTGTAGGGCTGCGATCCATGTCCTTAGCTTCTGGGGAGAGCGATCGCCTGGGGCTCCTGCTGTAGCTAATGCTCCTTGATCTCCTCTCATCACGCTCAGTGCGGCGCCCTCTGGGAGATTCTGAATAGGATCTGGACCTAGATCGGCTGATTACAGGAGAAAATATGAGAAAACAGAATACAAAACAAAACTATTAGGCAAAAAGCCCAAGAGCAGCGGGTGGGTTGCTCAGCATACCTGTAACTACGGCTTCTGCTGTAGCTCCGACTGCGGGCCCGTCCACGACGTGGAGATGGTGATCGTGAATAGCTTCTCTCACGCCTAACAAAACATATCCATTACCAAAAGATTAAATAAGAACTCTCATGTACTGAGATACATGAACATTTCAAGCCATTTGGAGTATTGCGATGGAGGTGACCAAAGTTATCTATCAATACCTGAGACTCCTCGGGCTATTCTGGCAATTTCTTTCTATATGGCCCCTTTCTCCACAGCGGTAGCATTTGTTCTTCCAGTCACCAGCCTTGCAGTCCCTGGCCCAATGACCATCAATACCACAGTTGAAACAACGGCCTGTTCCTGGAGGAGGCCCTCTTCCCACATATTCACGTTCTCGTGAACCACCAGAACCACGTGGAACCTGAACACATAAACCGTAAGAGACGACACAACCAAGTTTCTAGTAGCTTCATAAAGGACAAAAAAATATTATCATTATGCCCGCGAAGTAGACAGCCCAAATGGCAACTTACCCCTTTAGCAAACTCAACAATAATGCGGCTCCCATCCACATCCCTGCCATCTAGGTTGTATCGGGCCTCATCAGCATCACGAGGATCACTGTATTCCTGTTAGATAGACAAGAACAGGCAAAACAAACAGTGTACCTCATATGTGAACAAAATAGGTCTTAAGTGTATGCTAACAACTTGAAAGAGCATAAATAAGGTTGAGGAGAGTAAAATTCACATACAATGAATGCATAGTCGCGCTTCAATTCCACTTCCCGTATTCTGCATAAACGGTTTGCCACAAACAGTAAGCCGTCAGGACTCAAGTACTCAAATGCATCACCATCTTGTAACTTCCACTAAAACAGTCAATAACATTACACCAAGCACCAAGGGCACCCTTCGCCAAAGTCCTCCACAAACTTTGGAACAATGGCCACCAATTCCACCAAGGGCACCCTTCCACCACATACCTTCCGGATTGTGTTAAAAACGGAAAAACCTTCAACAAGATCATTTAAGTTAAGCACACAAGACCTGGGAGTGAAACATCTACAGCATACAGATGAAATAACAGAGAACACCAAACACTAGTTTGGAAAGACCCGATAGTGTACCCAACAGCTGCTATAAACCAAAAAACCCTCAAACAAGACCATTCAGGTTAAACACACAGGACCTGGGAGTCCAATTTCCACAGCATACATGGAGAAATAACAGATAACACCAAAAACTAGCTTGAAAAGACTACTGGTGAACCCAGCTTGTATAAACCACCCAGGAAAAACAAGGGTAGGAAGAAATCCAAGAACACTGACTGGTTCACTCTATATAGCAATAGCATAAGACATGAACCTTACAGTTCAAAAATTTTAAGAAACAAACAGCCTAAATTTTTTGACCGAATTTAAACCATACTAAGGCCCAGTTCTTTTTGGTGGCTGCCAAAATAATCTGCCCCCTCCCCAGCTTATTCTAGATGCCAACCATAAAGTTTTTGGGGGCTTCGAAACTAATTAAACCTTACCTAGTTTAGAAGCCCCAAAACAATTTGGGGGAGGATTTAGAATAAGCTGGAGAGGGGCGATTCTAGATAAGCTGGGAGGGAGCGGCTTATGCCGCAATAAACTGTCAAAAGAACTGGGCCTAAGTACTTACGGTGTCAACTATTCTAACAAGCACTAGTCCAATAATGGTGATTCACAACCCTACAAAAGCACATTTGAATTTGTGCAGAACCATATTCACTAGTTGAAAGCTTTTGCCTTCACAAAAAAGAAGTTAGAAAGCTTGTAAAAGTCTGTTACACCAGAAAGCTTTTGCCAAACTCTTAATGTGCACAGTATTGTCATTACCTTCCATATTTGCTGAAAAGATATTCTAGGTCGCATGAAGCGAGCACGGGAGGACAATCTACCAACATACAAGCGTATGCTTCCATAACGATCATCGTAACGATGCATCTCCTGAAAATTAAGAAAACACTCCATCAGTCCCTTTCGCAATGAACAAATATGACAAGCATAAAACCAAAAAATCAAATAACCTGGCAAAGGCTACTCAGAGATATTATTTTCTGTTTGACAGAGAACAGCTAGAGTACTAGGCACATCCAAATAGATGCTGTGCTTGAATGTACTCACTCTGGAGAGTATTGTGATTCAGCATAGAAGAGACATGGTAAGATGACATTAGATGGGCTCGATAGCAAACCGAATATACCAGACAGTTCAACTATCATTCTATCAGGCACTAACTAATAAATTTTACTCGTTCCTCATAGACAATTCTACAGAAGTAAAAAAGAACAAAATCCGTTATTGAATAAAACAGATAGCATCTACATATATCTTCAACTAAAGCTTGAAGTCCCTACAGTGTGAAAATATATAACTGCAGCCCTCAGACCTCGTGGACAACTAATAGGCTAGCGATAGTCTAGGATTGTTAAATTTTGAAATACTCGTGCAAATGAAATCATTGATTTGGAGGTTAACTGTTATGCATGAAACCATTGTGCATGGATTTCAGGGACAAGCAGTTCTACACACCTTTTCATTAAACCTCGTAATATCAAGTTGCAAAAGACAAAGCTCATGACTTTATGCAAGTATCCACATTCCAAAATAACTCTGATTCTGTAATATAGTTTTTATTGACCCTTCATCTCATTTACTTTTGAATCGAGGTAACTGTTCAAATTATTCTTCTCTTCTTGTACTGAATCAGTAAGAGTAAACACACCACAAAAACACTTGATACGCTCCAATACCACTATTATGTACTTTTAAGGATGGAAATTTCAGCAAGATATAAAATCAGAATTATCTACATAACCAAGATTATATATAACCAACACCGCATCCTGTTTACTTGATAAAATAAAGTCTTTTTACTGACTTCCTTTGATATATCTGACAGGTTTAAATATTATGCATAACTACCCAGTACCCACTCTCCCCTTGGGAGGAGATAGAGTTGAAACATCTATATAGGCAAGATTACATGACATTTTACTTCATCTAACTATTTCTAGTATACAGCTCTCATGTAAAATTCAAATTCGCGCTTCCGCACACAAAAAATTGCGCTGACCTATCCCCACCCAAACAGGGAATCTCACGGGCGAGAATCAGAGAGCAGTACGCGAATCTCCAATTCTCCCACGAATCACGGCACGACGGACCAAAGCAACCCACGTCCGTCTCTCGCCAACAGGCGACCCAACTAGATCCGACCGAAATCCGAAAAATCCCCAGCCGAAACTCCCAAAATCCCCCGCGGATCGGCGCACGCAACCCAGACCACAAACCCCACGGGATGACGCGCGGAAACACCACCACGATCGCGCGGAGCCAGAGGGTCCCGACGAGCGAAGGAGCGCTGGCGAGATTAGACGGGGGGAAGGGGGACGAGATCTCGAACCTCGGGAGCGGGGGCGGCGGCGGCGCAGAACCCTCGGTCGGACGGAGTGGACGCTGCGGCTGCGGTCTCGTCCGGCCTGGAGATACGGAGGACGGGCGGAGAGTTCTGGAAACCAGTAGGTGCGGGGCGGTGGGGGTGGAGGGATTTAACCGGCGCCGCGGGTGTATGTGGACGGACGGGATCGTCGATGGGCTTGATGGACGGCCGGGATTCAGCCGGGCCGACGTGTCCCTCCCGGACACGCACTCCCCTGGTTTACGTCTCCGATATTGGTTCTAGTGGACTGAAACAAACTCCCGTTAGGGTTAGGGTGTGTTTGGTTCATGTCATGGGCTGGAATGTAATGGGTCCGTTTCGTTCTTGGGCCTGATTCCTCTGTTTGGTAGCAGCGAAGAATTGGAACCCATCCATTCCCCCGAACCGAATATTCGCGTGAGATCCGGAACGCGCTCGTACCACCGATTTGGAGGAATCACGCGGAATGCCTCGCATCTCGCTCCTTCCCCACGACTTCCTCGTCTTCGACCCCAATCCCAGCGCCACCACTCCCTCTCGATCTGCTTCCATCTTCTTTCCCTTCCTGGCGCCGCCGTCGCCACTCTTCGGCGACGCCTCTCTCTCTCCGACGCTGCATCTCCCTCGCCTATCAGAGCTCTGCTCGTCCTCACCTTTCCTTCTTGATGCTCCACGCCGTCATTGCGGACCTCATGAAATGAATTTGGAACACAATTTGCATCTCGCAAGCCATAACCCTCGGTGGCGAATTCATGGCTGGCCAGATCGCAACCTCGAGGCTGCGGTGCGATCCCTCTACTAGGTGCCATGACTAGGCGGTGACAGCGGCGACGACATGACTTGATTCATTCGTACCTATCACCGCTATCTTGATTTGGGAATGCCTTGTATTTTCCTAATCACATCATCTGGGTAGCTTTCCTAATTACGGCAAGCTCAATTTGAGTAATTGACTTGTATTTTGAGTTTTTGACACATCTTTTGACATGTAGATGAATGATTTTTATTCTGACAATTTTTTACAAGTAAATGGATGACTTGTATTTTGACAGATTTTTTTACATGTAGATAGTTATATTTTTATTATATGTGTCTTGTCTGTATTTAATGCCAAAATCAATATACTTGAGTGATGAGATGAACAAATCCATTCTGTTCCATCCCAGAAACCAAACACCAAAATGTAACCATTCCATTCCTCTGAACTGCTTATACCAAACATAAGGACGGAACCGACCCATTCCGGTGGAATGGAACCATGACATTACATTCCGGTGAAAGTCACTTCTATGCTTTACTGAAAAAATTAGAAATGCAACTACAAAATAAAAACAAATTTTCTACTAAAACAAAAATAAAGTGACTCAAACTCTACCAAAATGACTCGAACGTCACTATAGAAAGAAACTACTTCAAAAGAAAATCAAACATCTGCGTTTTAGAAATTTTATTTACGAAAAAGTTAATGTTCGTGTAAGCGGGCAATTCTAAGACCACAAAAATTAAACTTACATTTTTAGCAGATATCAAGCTCCACCGGCTTCAAGATCATTTTCGGGTTGCTTTGAGCGGATATCGAGGTAGCTTTAAGCTCAACATATTGAAGGCTTTTACTTTGAGAATATGCATGCCAAGTGTATCATCTCTTAAAGAAGAAATGGATAGAGAAGTAGATTATATACAACGTACAATGTTGTCCTGCAAACGAGCTTGTGAACGAGCAACAACCATCCATCCTAGAAGCGAATCAACATGTGGTTGGATGGTTAGTAGGATAGTACTCCCTCTGTCCGAAAAAACTTGTCATCAAAATGGACAAAAAGGGATGTATCTAGAACTAAAATACATCTAGATACATCCCCTTTTATTCATTTTGATGACAAGTATTTCCGGACGGAGGGAGTAGTATCACTAGCCCATCAAAGTTCAAGTCCTCGTTCTTGCATTTTTCTGAATTTATCTCATAATTTTCAGCGATGTGCATTCAGTGGGAGGAGACGTTCCCGTCGACTACGAGGTGCTTATAGTGACTTCATAAATCACAAAATGATATGTCGGCTCAGTCTCTTGAAGGTGCTCATAAGGATAGGATGTGTGTGCGCATTCATAAGGTGAGTGTATACGCGTATATATGAGCGCTTACATCTGTACTATGTTCAAAAACAAAACCAGCCACCCTAGAAAACAAGACAGTGACTCAATGTATAGAGGATTTCTTAGGTTATTCTTACGAGTTTAGGATCATTCCATGGTGTAGGGCTTCTTTAGAGCATTTATAGCCATACATACCAAATCCGACACCCTACGTCCATGGACGCGCCCGGGCACATCGTAGACAGTGATAGTCACTCATCAGATCGTTGCGTCCACATCCATATACCTCATATTCGGTACCCTAAATCCAAACTAAGCATGCAACGTGAAACAAAGTACGTAAATCAGTAACGAGACAAAACAAGATTGAACAAACTGACATAGAAATCAACATAATCCGGACATAAAATCCATGTAAGCCGAACATAGACCGAAAGAACACCATATTTCAGCCGACAGACATAGTTCTAAACTAAAATTACTAAAGACGGCAATAAAGACGGAGATAGAGCCAAGCTTCTTCACCACTTGCTAACCGGTCCTTTGTCCTTCCGGTCATCGGCGCGGTTGCAGTCGTCCTTGTAGGCATCGGCGGCAGGAGGGAGTTGTCGGTGACCTTGGAGAAGAAGTCGATGAAGCCAGCCATCCTCCGGACGACGCGGTTCTACCGCCTTGCGAGCTTCGCCACTCTCGCATCCGCTGCCAACTTCTCCAGACCAAGCCGGAGAGCCTTGGTGTTCTTCCGACGGAGTCAGCGGGCGTCCGTCTCCACTGTCGTAAGTGAGCGGCGGTAGATAGCCATGAGGAGCTTCTCCTCCTCATCGGGTACCGTCGGTGAAGGAAATATGCCCTAGAGGCAATAATAAAGTTATTATTTATTTCCTTACATCATGATAAATGTTTATTATTCATGCTAGAATTGTATTAACCGGAAACATAATACATGTGTGAATATATAGACAAACAGAGTGTCACTAGTATGCCTCTACTTGACTAGCTCGTTAATCGAAGATGGTTATGTTTCCTAACCATAGACATGAGTTGTCATTTGATTAACGGGATCACATCATTAGGAGAATGATCTGATTGACATGACCCATTCCATTAGCCTAGCACCCGATCGTTTAGTATGTTGCTATTGCTTTTATCCATGACTTATACATGTTCCTATAACTATGAGATTATGCAACTCCGTTTACGGAGGAACACTTTGGGTACTACCAAACGTCACAACGTAACTGGGTGATTATAAAGGAGTATTACAAGTATCTCCAAAGGCAGATGTTGGGTTGGCGTATTTCGAGATTAGGATTTGTCACTCCGATTGTCGGAGAGGTATCTCTGGGCCATCTCGGTAATGCACATCACTATAAGCCTTGCAAGCAATGTAGCTAATGAGTTAGTTACGGAATGATGCATTACGGAACGAGTAAAGAGACTTGCCAAGAATTTAGATTGAACTAGGTATTTGATACCGACGATCGAATCTCGGGCAAGTAACATACCGATGACAAAGGGAACAACGTATGTTGTTATGCGGTCTGACCGATAAAGATCTTCGTGGAATATGTAGGAGCCAATATGGGCATCCAGGTCCCGCTATTGGTTATTGACGGAGACGATGTCTCGGTCATGTCTACATTGTTCTCGAACCCGTAGGGTCCGCACGCTTAAGGTTTCGATGACATTTATGTTATGAGTTTATGAGTTTTGACGTACCGAAGGAGTTCGGAGTCCGGATGAGATCGGGGACATGACGAGGAGTCTCGAAATGGTCGAGACGTAAAAATCGATATATTGGACGACTATATTCGGAGTTCGGAAAGGTTCCGAATGATTCGGTATTTTTCGAGTACCGGGAGTTACGGGAATACGGGAGAAGTATTGGGCCTTATTGGGCCCTCAAGGGAAAGAGAGAGGCTGCCTAGGGCAGGCCGCGCGCCCATGGCCTAGTCCGAATTGGACTAGGGGAGGCCGCACCCTCCTTCCTTCCCTTCTCTCTTCCCCTTCCTTGTCTCCTACTCCTAATACATGGAAGGACTCCTAGTTGGACTAGGAAAGGGGAATCCTACTCCGGTGGGAGTAGGACTCCCCATGGCGCGCCTCCTAGGGCCGGCCTCCTCCTCCCTCCCTCCTTTATATCTCTGAGGCGGGGGGCACCCCATGGACACACAAGTTGATCCTTGAGATCGTTCTCAGCCGTGCAGCGGTGCCCCCTCCACCATATTCCACCTCGGTCATATCATAGCGGTGCTTAGGCGAAGCCTGCGTCAGTAGAACATCAAGATCGTCACCACGCCGTCGTCTTGTGGAACTCCCTCTCCCCGGAGCTTTGCTGGATCGGAGCCCGAGGAGCGTCATCGAGCTGAACGTGTGCCAAGAACTCGAGGCGCCGAGTAACGGCTACCGATCTACCGGATCGCGAGGAGAACGTCGACTACTTCCTCTACGTTGTGATCGCTTCCGCTTTGGTCTCACGAGGGCACGTAGACAATACTCTCCCCTCTCGTTGCTATGCCATCACCATGGTCCCGTGTGTGCGTGGGAAAATTTTGAAATTACTACGTTCCCAACAAAGTGGCATCCGAGCCAGGTTTTATGCGTTGATGTCATATGCACGAGTAGAACACAAGTGAGTTGTGGGCGATACAAGTCATCGCCTACCGGCATGTCATACTTTGGTTCAGCGGTATTGTGAGATGAAGCGCCCGGACCGACATTACGCAGACGCTTACGCGAGACTGGTTTCATCGTTACGAGCACTTTCGTGCTTAAAGGTGGTGGCGGGTGTCTGTCTCTCTCACTTTAGTTGAACCGAGTGTGGCTACGCCCGGTCCTTGAGAAGGTTAAACGGAGTCTATTTGACGAAGTATCGTTGTGGTTTTGATGCGTAGGTAAGAACGGTTCTTGCTCAGCCCGTAGCAGCCACGTAAAACTTGCAACAACAAAGTAGATGACGTCTAACTTGTTTTTGCGGGGCATGTTGTGATGTGATATGGTCAAGACGTGATGCTATATTTTATTGTATGAGATGATCATGTTTTGTTGAAGTTATCGGCAAGCTGGCGGAAGCCTTATGGTTGTCTCTTTATTGCATAAGATGCAAGCGCTAAATAATTGCTTTACTTTATCGCTATGCGATAGCAATAGTTGCAAGAGCAATAGTTGGCGAGGCGACCATGTGACGACACATTGATATAGATCAAGATGATGGAGATCATGATGTCATGCGGTGACGATGGAAATCATGACGATGCTTTGGAGATGGAGATCAAAGGCACAAGATGATGATGGCCATATCATGTCACATATTTTGATTGCATGTGATGTTTATCTTTTATGCATCTTATCTTGCTTTGATTGACGGTAGCATTTTAAGATGATCTCTCACTAATTATCAAGAAGTGTTCTCCTGAGTATGCACCGTTGCCAAAGTTCGTCGTGCCTGCACACCACGTGATGATCGGGTGTGATAAGCTCTACGTCCATCTACAACGGGTGCAAGCCAGTTTTGCACACGCGAATACTCGAGTTATACTTGACGAGCCTAGCATATGCGAGATATGGCCTCGGAACAACGGAGACCGAAAGGTCGGCGTGAATCATATAGTAGATATGATCAACATAAGATGTTCACCATTGAAAACTACTCCATCTCACGTGATGATCGGTTATGGTTTAGTTGATTTGGATCACGTGATCACTTAGATGACTAGAGAGATGTCTATCTAAGTGGGAGTTCTTAAGTAATATGATTAATTGAACTTTAATTTATCATGAACTTAGTCCTGGTAGTATTTTGCAAATTATGTTGTAGATCAATAGCTCGCGTTGTTGCTTCCCTATGTTTTTATATGTGTTCCTAGAGAAAATTGTATTGAAAATGTTAGTAGCAATGATGCGGATTGGATCCGTGATCCGAGGTTTATCCTCATTGCAGCCTGGAAGAATTATGTCCTTAATGCCTCGCTAGGTGACGGACCTATTGCAGAGCGTATGCGCACGTTATGAACGTTTGGCTAGCTCAATATGATGACTACTTGATAGTTTAGTGCACCATGCTTAACGGCTTAGAACCGGGACTTCAAAGATGTTTTGAGCGTCATGGACCATATAAGATGTTCCAGAAATTGAAGTTAATATTTCAAGCAAATACCGAGTTGAGAGATATGAAGTCTCCAACAAGTTCTATAGCTAAAAGATGGAAGAGAATCGCTCAACTAGTGAGCATGTTCTCAGATTATGCAGGTACTTCAATCGCTTGAATAAAGTGGGAGTTATTCTTCCAGATATGATTGTGATTGACTTAATTCTCTAGTCACCAACACTAAGTTACTAGAACTTCGTGATGAACTATAGTATGCAAGGGATGACGAAAACGATTCCCGAGCTCTTCGTGATGTTGAAATCGACGAAGGTAGAAATCAAGAAAGAGCATCAAGTGTTGATGATTGACAAGACCACTAGTCTCAAGGAAAAGGGCAAAGGGAAGAAGGGGAACTTCAAGAAGAACGGCAAGCAAGTTGTCGCTCGAGTGAAGAAGCCCAAGTCTGGACCTAAGCACGAGACTAAGTGCTTTTGGCCGCAATGGAACTGGTCACTAGAAGCGGAACTACCCCAAGTATTTGGCGGATAAGAAGGATGGCAAAGTGAACAAAGGTATATTTGAGATCTGATTATTGATGTGTATTTTACTAGTGTTCGTAGCAACCCCTCGGTATTTGATCTTGGTTCGGTTGCTAAGAGTAGTAACTTGAAACGGGAGTTGCGAGAATGAACAGAAACTAGTTGAAGGGAAGTGAAGATGAGTGTTGGAAGTAGTTCCAAGATTGATATGATCATCATCGCACACTCCCTATACTTTCGGGATTAGTATGGAACCTAAATAAGTGTTATTTGGTGTTGAGCATAAGTATGATTTGATCATGTTTATTGCAATACGGTTATTCATTTAAGTAAGAGAATAAATTGTTGTTCTGTTTACATGAATAAAACCTTATATGGTTACACACCCAATGAAAATGATTCATTGGATCTCGATCATAGTGATACACATATTCATAATATTGAAACCAAAAGATGCAAAGTTAATAATGATAGTGCAACTTATTTGTGGCAATCGCCGTTTAGGTCATATTGGTGTAAAGCGCATGAAGAAAACTCCATGTCTTGATGGACTTTTGGAATCACTTGATTATGAATCATTTGATGCTTGCGAACCGTGCCGCTTTGGGCAAGATGACTAAAACTCCGTTCTCCGGAACAATGGAACAAGCTACTAACTTATTGGAAATAATACATACCGATGTATGCGATCCAATGAGTGTTGATGCTCGTGGCAAGTATCGTTATTTTCGACTTTCACAAGATGATTTGAGCAGATATGGGTATATCTACTTGATGAAACATAAGTCCGAAATAGTTGAAAGGTTCAAAGAATTTCAGAGTGAAGTGGAAAAATCATCGTAACAAGAAAATAAAGTTTACTGCGATCTAATCGCAAAGACGAATAATTGAGTTACGAGTTTGGTCTTCAATTAAAATAATGTGGAATAGTTTCACAGCTCACGCCACCGGAACACCACAATGTTATGGTGTGTCCGAACGTCAGAACCGCACTTTATTTGATATGGTGCGATCTATGATGTCTCTTATCGGTTTACCACTATCATTTTGGGGTTATGCATTAGAGACAATGCATTCACGTTTAATAGAGCACCATCTAAATCCGTTGAGGCGACACCATATGAACTATGGTTTAACAAAGTAAACCTAAGGTCGTTTCTTAAAAGTTTGGAGTTGTGATGCTTATGTGAAAAAGTTTTCACCGATAAGCTCAAACCCAAATCGGAGAAGTGCGTCTTCATAGAATACCCAAAGGTAACTATTGGGTACACCTTCTATCACAGATCCGAAGGCAATTTTTTCGTTGCTAAGATGGATCCTTTCTAGAGAAGAAGTTTCTCTCGAAAGAAGTGAGTGGGAGGAAAGTAGAACTTGATGAGGTAATTATACCTTCTCCCTTATTGGAAAGTAGTTCATCACGTAAATCAGTTCCGTGATTCCTACACCAATTAGTGAGGAAGTTAATGATGATGATCATGAAACTTGAGATCAAGTTGCTACCAAACCTCGTAGGTCTTCCAGAGTAAGATCCGCACTGCAGTAGTACGGTAATCATGTTCGGAAGTCATGTTACTAGACCATGATGAACCTACGAACTATGAGGAAGCGATGATGAGCCCAGATTCATGAAATGGCTTGAGGCCATAAAATCTGAGATATGATCCATGTATGAGAACAAAAGTATGGACTTTGATTGACTTGCTCGATGATCGACAAGCCATGTTAAATAAATGGATCTTCAAGAGGAAGACGGACAGACGATAGTAGTGTTACTATCTACAAAGCTCGACTTGTCACAAAAAGGTTTTCGACAAGTTCAAGGTGTTGACTACAATGAGATTTTCTCAACTGTAGCGATGCTTAAGTCTGTCCGAATCATGTTAGCAATTGCCACATTTTATGAAATCTGGCAAATGGTTGTCAAAACTACATTCTTTAATGGATTTATTAAAGAAGAGTTGTATATGACGCAACCAGAAGGTTTTGTCAATCCTAAAGGAGCTAACAAAATGTGCAAGCTCCATGATCCATCAATGGACTGGTGCAAGCATCTCGAAGTTGGAATATACGCTTTGATGAGTTGATCAAAGCATATGGTTTTATCTGAGACTTTTGGAGAAGCCTCAGATTTACAAGAAAGTGAGTGGGAGCACTACAACATTTCGATAAGTATATGTGAATGACATATTGTTGATCGGAGATAATGTAGAATTATTCGCAAAGCATAAAGGAGTATTTGAAAGGAGTTTTTCAAAGAAGGACCTCGGTGAAGCTGCTTACATATTGAGCATCAAGATCTATAGAGATAGATCAAAACGCTTGATAAGTTTTTTCAATGAGTACATACCTTGACAAGATTTTGAAGTAGTTTAAAATGGAACAGTCAAAGAAAGAGTTCTTGCCTGTGTTACAAGGCGTGAAATTGAGTAAGACTCAAAACCCGACCACGGCAGAAGATAGAATGAGAATGAAAGTCATTCCCTATGCCTTGGCCATAGGTTCTATAAAGTATGCCATGCTTGTGTACCCGATTACAATAGAGATCTAGGAGTAGAAAAATGCACAGCGGACCAAATTATCCTAGGTGGAATAAAGATATGTTTCTCGATTATGGAAGTGACAAAAGGTTCGTCGTAAAGGGTTACGTCGATGCAAGTTTTGACACCGATCTGGATGACTCTAAGTCTCGATCTAGATACATATTGAAAGTGGGAGCAATTAGCTAGAGTAGCTCCGTGCAGAGCATTGTAGACATAGAAATTTGCAAAATTCTTACGGCTCTGAATGTGACAGACCTGTTGACTAAAATTATCTCACAAGCAAAACATGATCACACCTTAGTACACTTTGGGTGTTAATCACATGGCGATGTGAACTAGATTACTGACTCTAGTAAACCCTTTGGGTGTTGGTCACATGTCGATGTGAACTATGGGTGTTAACCACATATAGATGTGAACTATTGATCACATGGCGATGTGAACTAGATTATTGACTCTAGTGCAAGTGGGAGACTGAAGGAAATATGCCCTAGAGGCAATAATAAAGTTATTATTTATTTCCTTACATCATGATAAATGTTTATTATTCATGCTAGAATTGTATTAACCGGAAACATAATACATGTGTGAATATATAGACAAACAGAGTGTCACTAGTATGCCTCTACTTGACTAGCTCGTTAATCGAAGATGGTTATGTTTCCTAACCATAGACATGAGTTGTCATTTGATTAACGGGATCACATCATTAGGAGAATGATCTGATTGACATGACCCATTCCGTTAGCCTAGCACCCGATCGTTTAGTATGTTGCTATTGCTTTTATCCATGACTTATACATGTTCCTATAACTATGAGATTATGCAACTCCGTTTACGGAGGAACACTTTGGTACTACCAAACGCCACAACGTAATCGGGTGATTATAAAGGAGTATTACAAGTATCTCCAAAGGCAGATGTTGGGTTGGCGTATTTCGAGATTAGGATTTGTCACTCCGATTGCTCGGAGAGGTATCTCCGGGCCATCTCGGTAATGCACATCACTATAAGCCTTGCAAGCAATGTAGCTAATGAGTTAGTTACGGAATGATGCATTACGGAACGAGTAAAGAGACTTGCCAGTAACGAGATTGAACTAGGTATTGGATACCGACGATCGAATCTCGGGCAAGTAACATACCGATGACAAAGGGAACAACGTATGTTGTTATGCGGTCTGACCGATAAAGATCTTCGTGGAATATGTAGGAGCCAATATGGGCATCCAGGTCCCGCTATTGGTTATTGACCGGAGACGTGTCTCGGTCATGTCTACATTGTTCTCGAACCGTAGGGTCCGCACGCTTAAGGTTTCGATGACATTTATGTTATGAGTTTATGAGTTTTGATGTACCGAAGGAGTTCGGAGTCCCGGATGAGATCGGGGACATGACGAGGAGTCTCGAAATGGTCGAGACGTAAAGATCGATATATTGGACGACTATATTCGGAGTTCGGAAAGGTTCCGAATGATTCGGGTATTTTTCGGAGTACCGGGGAGTTACGGGAATACGGGGAGAAGTATTGGGCCTTATTGGGCCCTGCGGGAAAGAGAGAGGGGCTGCCTAGGGCAGGCCGCGCGCCCCCCCATGGCCTAGTCCGAATTGGACTAGGGGGAGGGGCCGCACCCCCTCCTTCCTTCCCTTCTCTTTTCCCTTCCTTGTCTCCTACTCCTAATACATGGAAGGACTCCTAGTTGGACTAGGAAAGGGGGAATCCTACTCCGGGTGGGAGTAGGACTCCCCATGGCGCGCCCCTCCTAGGGCCGGCCTCCTCCTCCCTCCCTCCTTTATATACGGGGGCAGGGGGCACCCCATGGACACACAAGTTGATCCTTGAGATCGTTCCTTAGCCGTGTGCGGTGCCCCCTTCCACCATATTCCACCTCGGTCATATCATAGCAGTGCTTAGGCGAAGCCCTGCGTCGGTAGAACATCAAGATCGTCACCACGCCGTCAGGCCGACGGAACTCCCTCTCCCCGAGCTTTGCTGGATCGAGCCCGAGGAGGCGTCATCGAGCTGAACGTGTGCCAAGAACTGAGGCGTCGAGTAACGGCTACTGGATCGGCCGGATCGCGAGGAGAACGTCGACTACTTCCTCTACGTTGTGATCGCTTCCGCTTTGGTCTCACGAGTGCGTGAGACAATACTCTCCCCTCTCGTTGCTATGCCATCACCATGGTCCTGTGTGTGCGTAGGAAAATTTTGAAATTACTACGTTCCCCAACAGTCGGCATTCCGCGGTGACGTAGGAGGACTGTGGCCGCCTCCGACGTCGTCGCCCTCTCCCTAGCCCGCTATCTCTTGCGACGGGAGGCACGCGCCTCCAATTCGGGGGTCCGCAACGTCAGCGGGGCGAGCATGAACAACCACCGATGCCCTTGAGGAGCACCGGTCGGAGGGTGAGGAGGGTGGCAGGCCAGCGGTGCGGAGTGGGACGACCAGCGGAGCTGTTTACGGTGTGGGATGGTCCTGTGCTGGCGGGCGGCAAGGGCTGGAGCTACCTCCCGTGTCCCCCCGCGAGCATAGCGGCACTATATAGAGGGGCAACTCCTCCTCATCCCATCTGCCTCGCAGTCAAAGACGTCACAATCATTGGAGTGGATGAATTCGCCGCTTCCGCCGCTACTGGTGCTTGACATCATGGACAGAGGGGAAGGGGAACAGATGGGGAGTGGGAGGAGAAGGGACGGAGAGCTGACCTAGAGTGAAGTGGAGATAGGGTTTCTTTGGGTGTTTTTTTTATGGGGACGAAGTCGGGCCGGCACGGACCATTGTGGGTCGGGCTGCCATGGCGGACGCTCCCGGGCCTCCCCATATCTGCCCCAGATTTGGGCCGGATATGAGGGGTACTGGGCAGCCCGGGCGTATGGAGTCGGTATGAGAAGCCCATCTTGGTCGGGTTCTTTTGACCAGTCAGCGACCGGGCCATCCGCCCGGGCGTATTGGGGGGCGGGGGGTATGGGGAGCCCGTTGATTCTCTTAACATCCTCAAATGTTCTGACACAATGTTGGATCTATATGCATGATTCTTATTCCTTGTTATGATTTAGGGACTTCCTAGAAGTTTGACTTGCGATTACGTTATTTTCCTTATTATGGCTACATGACTTATATCCACAAATCTAAGAATACACAATGTGCTTCCTATAGGATATTATCATTGGCCATATACCCGAGTTAATAAAAAGGACTCGATATGTGTTGAATATAGGATCCTAGCTTGAGGTTTTGTCATTCAACCAATAGGTGTTTGAGTGTCTTGGGTTACACATTCACATGGCTAGCTATACATAGTGTTTGATTTTGAGATATCGAATTGGGTACTCTTAATAGATAGAGGGGTATCAAATCGGAGGGACCAAAATGAAAAGAGAGCTTGTAAAGTCATATATATATCAGTATAGTGTCACATTAGTGGCAATATTGTCCTAAAAGTTGATCTCAAGGGGAAGGGTGACGTTGTGTTTGGTTTTGCTACTTCTAAATGATTAAGTGGCCTACATAGTGGGGTAAGCGCCATTGTATCTCCAGGCTAATATTTGGAAAGGGGTAAATATAACATTTCTTTTATCAAGGTTCTTTATGTCCTTGTTCATAGTTGCCTCTCTTTATTAGGACTGGTTATGTTGTGTCTATGTTTTTCCGCTTCACGTCATTGTCAAGGGGACAAGTCAGACTTTGTGTCCCATTTATATATTAAAGTTAGTACAAAGTTAAGGCATTTTTTTTGGGATGGAGAGAGTATTAGCTAGATCGCATGCCATTTTCCTCAACCAAATTAAATTGCGTAAGAAAGGCATACTAGGCAATTTTGTCATTTCATTTGTTTTACCTATGAGGCAAAATAGTAAGAGCTAAAGAACAAGGACATCATGTTATAGTCATTGGTATTATGTTTTAACACGACACACTCATGTACACACAATCACGAGAGATGTAAGATCAACAATTTTTTCTATACCCAAAATATGTATGTGTTGTGCGTACGAACATCAACGGGGTCATGGTGATCCCTCTGCGGTTCGACTGGGGAGATCGTCAAGCACAAAGAGCAGAATCAGCAATTAACACGGTGGTTTACCCAGGTCCGGGTCGTTGTGAAGCGTAGTACCCTACTCCTGCTTTGGTGTACTGAATGTATGAGCACAAGTACAAGGAGCGCAACTGTACGACAAGACTGCGCGGGAAGTGCAACTATGCGTGTACTTGGGCAAAGTGCCGACCCTTGTAAAGGTTGCCATGGGCCTCCTTTTATAGGGAAATGGGCTACCACAGTGGTAAAATGGTCTTTATATAAGGTGAATGGTGGCTATAGTGCCAAATACCTAACTCCAACGGGTTAGGACAAACGCATTAATTGAACCATAAGGTGTCATGTTGATGAAGCTCCCCGGCAAGAATCGCATCTCCTTTTGTGTCGTTTGTCCATCTACCTCATATTTCCTTGACATGCTCCCGGGACATGTGTCATTAAAGCTGTGTCTTCGATGGCGAGATGACACGTGCCCAGACAAGACTCATCTAACTACCTGCCCGCTCGACACCTACGCGACAAGTGACAAGCTGGTCGCTGAGGTGGAGCGGTGGCAAGGTAGTGGGATCTTGCCGGGCTTAGAACTTGTCAGGTCTTCACTATCTTGCCGGCAACTCCAAGCCTGATATTCTATACTCTGCTGTAGTACTTCCCGATCACTTGACTGGAGGTATTCTTTATATCTTCATCATTAGTCTTGGACTTGTATTGAATTGGCCTCCGGCAAACCCTACCGTCGGGGAGGCTTCTACTGCATGTGCACAAGACTGGGATACTAAAGTACCCAAACTTTAGTACACCGACAGGAGCCCCCGGGCCTGGGTCACACATACATGCAAGGCGTCATTGGGCTAGGCCCAATCCGTGCACATGCATGTGTGGCAAGAGTTAAGTGTCATAATCCTCTCTTTAACCACACCCCAACGTCACGCATTAAATGCGGAACATGGGCGAGGTGGAATGACGGCTGCAGAGATAGTGCGCCTAAAAAGCGCATCCACATCGGCTAGTAAAGAGCCAGCCCCCCGCGCCTTTCCCATAAAAAAGGAATCTGCGGAGGGCGCTGCTCATTTACCTCCTCTGTTTCCCAATCTCGCAACAAGTCTTCATCCTCTAGCTGAAGCAGAAGACATCTCACCCATCCGCCGCTCCTGTGCTCTCGCTCATCCTCAGCCTCCACTTACAAAGTCGCCATGGCGCCAAAGTGTGAGCAAGGACAAAGCGGAGAAGATCGCTGACCCAGAAGCAAAGGCGAAGAAGAACGCCCTGGCGGAAGCACGGAAGAAACATGTCGTCTTCAAACCGGTGCTTGACAAGAGCCACCTGGTAAATCAGTACACATACATGTGGGGGAGGGAGACCAGAGCTCACACCGCCCCCACGTGCTTCCCGGCTTTGTCAAGACCAGTTTGGAGAAATTCCCCTTGTTGCATACTTTTATTGTGGGCTCTACCCCCCATTTTTTGATTTCTTCAACGACATCATGCATACATATGGCTTCCATCTCCTAGACTTCACACCAAATGTTGTCACTTGCATGTCCATTTTCGCCCATCTCTGCGAAAATTTCGCTGGACTCACTATAAAAAAATACACTTCCGTGATGATACAAGTTTGTCACAGTAGGTCACGTTTTCTGTCATGCATGTACATCCATGACGATTTTATGACAGAATCAAGATAGTCTTACTTGTGCTGTCGTAGAAGTGTTCCATGACATTACCAAAATTACCATCACGAAAGTGTCCACTTCCATGACGATAAATCGCATGGCATAGAAGTGCTTTCGTCAAGGGTGACCGACACATGGCATCCACCGTAATGGGTCGCCGTTAAGCTATCAGGTTCCGGTTTGGATCAGATAACCCGTTAACAGCCCGGACCAATGGGGATTTTCCACGTGTAAAATTCTCAACGGCCAGAGGAACCACGTGTCCGCTCACCATTGGGACAGATGGCATTCATTCATTGGACTGAAGGTGCCTATGATACGTCGACACGTGGCATAGTCCAACAGAGGCCCATTCCAGTGAAAATGACGACCCGTTTGACTTGGTCAAAAGGTAGCGGGCCGGCCCACAGAAAGCCTATTAACGACATGTTCGCATATAGCCCATTTACAGCCCGCTAACTCACGACCCGTTACGGCCTACCGGAATTTGGCCCAGTAGCGTCATCTTGGATGTCCAATATGATTCCAGCCCATTGTAACTTTCGACCCATGTATGGCCCATGACGTCTTTCGGCCCATAGGAGGCCCTTTGTAACCCTGGGCCCATTAAAGGCCCGAGATGAAACTAGCCCATACTAAATAGTGTATCGCTTTATACCCATTAACGGCCCATTATTCCGTTGGCCGTTTCAAGCCCGTGTTAACTTTCGGCCTTCCAAGGGCCCATTTATTCTTGGGATCATTTCCAGAATTCGATTACTTACGGCCCGTTACTGGCCTATTTCGCTTGTGGGCCAAATTCAACCCGTGGTTACAGTCGGCCTGCTTGTGGCACGTTAACCCGTTGGGCTGTTTTCATAGCGTCATCAAATACGGCCTATTAACGGCCCGTTATGGTCGGGCCATAAAACTGACGATTTCCACTCTAGCCCGTTTACGGGTCATTTTGCGGACCGTTATTGGTCCACGAATAGTGCGGCCCATGTTTGGCGAAACGATTATATGGCCTGTAGAAGGCCCATAGATTAGACGGCCCATAGAAGGCCCATGGATCCTACAGCCCGTAGAAGGCCCATGGATCGTGCAACCCGTGGAGGGCCATGGTCATTACAAAAGGTAGCAGGACCATGGTTACAACAGTCCGTGTGTTGCCATGGTTATTGTGGCCTAGTTATAAAAATAGGTTATTGTGGCCACTAGAAAAACGCGGAAAAAGAACTGTAGTGACTACAAGCAAACAACTAAACAATAGAATAAGGAAATAAATAAGCAAGCAACTAACGCTAGGCTATTACGGCTATTACACATATTACATCCACTGGGCATCAAAGTTCGCCACCAGTGCAAAAAATAGGGAACAAAGCAGCATATTACATACACTGGCCGTCTAAATTGGCCAGCAGTGCAAATAAATGCGTCTAGATTGGCCAGCAATGCAAATAAATGTGGCAGCAAAACAAGTCCATAACTGAAACAACTTTAGAAGAGCTCAAGAAATGTTATCCTGGGTATCCACCATGCTGGCAATAAGCTTAGCAAGCTTATTGATGACCCACAAGTGTAGGGGATCTATCGTAGTCCTTTCGATAAGTAAGAGTGTCTAACCCAACGAGGAGCAGAAGGAAATGACAAGCGGTTTTCAGTAAGGTATTCTCTGCAAGCACTGAAATTATCGGTAACAGATAGTTTAGTGATAAGGTAATTCGTAACGGGTAACAAGTAGCAAAAGTAAATAAGGTGCAACAAGGTGGCCCAATCCTTTTTGTAGCAAAGGACAAGCCTGGACAAATTCTTATATGAAGGAAAACGCTCCCGAGGACACATGGGAATTATCGTCAAGCTAGTTTTCATCACGCTCATATGATTCACGTTCGTTACTTTGATAATTTGATATGTGGGTGGACTCGTGCTTGGGTACTGCCCTTCCTTGGACAAGCATCCCACTTATGATTAACCCCTATTGCAAGCATCTGCAACTACAAAAGAAGTATTAAGGTAAACCTAACCATAGCATGAAACATATGGATCCAAATCAGCCCCTTACAAAGCAACTCATAAACTAGGGTTTAAGCTTCTGTTACTCTAGCAACCCATCATCTACTTATTACTTCCCAATGCCTTCCTCTAGGCCCAAACAATGGTGAAGTGTCATGTAGTCGACGTTCGCATAACACCACTAGAGGAAAAACAACATACATCTCATCAAAATATTGAATGAATACCAAATTCACATGACTACTTATAGCAAGACTTCTCCCATGTCCTCGGGAACAAACGTAACTACTCACAAATCATATTTATGTTCATAATTAGAGGGGTATTAATAAGAATAAAGGATATGAACATATGATCTTCCACCAAATAAACCAACTAGCATTAACTACAAGGAGTAATCAACACTACTAGCAACCCACAGGTACCAATCTGAGGTTTTGGGACAAAGATTGGATACAAGAGATGAACTAGGGTTTGAGAGGAGATGGTGCTGGTGAAGATGTTGATGGAGATTGACCCCCTCCCAATGAGAGGATCGATGGTGATGACGATGGTGATGATTTCCTCCTCCCGGAGGGATGTTTCCCAGCAAAACAGCTCCGCCGGAGCCCTAGATTGGCTCCGCCAAGGTTCCGCATCGTGGCGGCGATGTCTCATCCCGAAAGCTTACTTATGATTTTTTTCCAGGGTAAAAGACTTCATATAGCAGAAGATGGGCACCGGAGGCCTGCCAGGGGGGCCACGAGGCAGGGGGGCGCGCCCAGGGCTGGGCGCGCCCCCCACCCTCGTGGACGGTGGGTGGCCTCCTCTGGTATTTTCTTCGCTCAGTATTTTTTATTAATTCCAAAAATAACTTCCATGGAGTTTCAGGACTTTTGGAGTTGTGCAGAATAGGTCTCTAATATTTGCTCCTTTTCCAGCCCAAAATTCCAGCTGTCGACATTCTCCCTCTTCGTGTAAACCTTGTAAAATAAGAGAGGAAAGGCATAATTATTGTGACATAACGAGTAATAACAGCCCATAATGCAATAAATATCAATATCGAAGCATGATGCAAAATGGACGTATCAACTCCCCCAAGCTTAGACCTCGCTTGTCCTCAAGTGGAAGCCAATATCGAAAACTATGTCCACATGTTTAGAGATAGAGGTGTTGATAAAATAAAATACGGACATGAGGGCATCATGATCATTCTTATAACAGCAACATTTTGTCATATGATTTCTTATACTAAAGTAACAAGCTATTCACAATGTCAAGTATGAATCAGAAACTTCATTGAAAACTAACAAACTATAATAGTCATTGAAGCAATTGCAATTTATCATAACATCGGAAAGAGTCAATATAAGAGCTTTTCAGCAAGTCCACATACTCAACTATCATTTAATCTTTCACAATTGCTAAGACTCATGCAATACTTATGGGTATGAAGTTTTAATCGGACACAGAGAAAGATAGGGGCTTATAGTGTTGCCTCCCAACCTTTTACCTCAAGGGTAATGTCAACAATAATAGTTCATGCTAACTTACATCCAATTGGATATATATATTATGGTCTTTCCAACACAATGTGCTTACCAAAAGATAAAATGTAAAAAGGAAAGGTGAATATCACCATGACTCTAGTAAAAGGTATAAGACAAAATTAAAAGATGGGCCCTTCGCAGAGGGAAGCAGAGGTTGTCATGTGCTTTTATGGTTGGATGCACGAAATCTTAATGCAAAAGAGCATCACTTTGTATTGCCACTTGTGATATGGACCTTTATTATGCAGTCAGTCGCTTTTATTTCTTCCATATCACAAGATCGTATAAAGCTTATTTTCTCCACACTAATAGTCATACATATTTAGAGAGAAATTTTTATTGCATACAATAATGATAACTTACTTGAAGGATCTTACTCAATCCATAGGTAGGTATGGTGGACTCTCATGGAAAAACTGGGTTTAAGGATATTCGGAAGCACAAGTAGTATCTCTACTTGGTGCAAAGAATTTGGCTAGCATGAGGGGAAAGGCAAGCTCAACATGTTGGATGATCCATGACAATATACTTTATTTCGGATATATGAAAACATAACCCATTACGTTGTCTTCCTTGTCCAACATCAACTCTTTAGCATGTCATATTTTAATGAGTGCTCACAATCATAAAAGATGTCCAAGATAGTATATTTATATGTGATAACCTCTCTTTCTTTATTACTTCCCATTAATTGCAACGATGACCAAAACTATGTTTGTCAACCCTCAACAACTTTTATTCATCCTACTCTTTATATGTGAAGTCATTACTCTCCATAAGATCAATATGATCTCTTTTATTTCTTTTTATTCTTTCTTTTATTCCCTCAAGATCAAAGTAAGATAATCAAGCCCTTGACTCAACACTAATCTTTATTATATATAGCTCACGGACTCGATTACATAGAAGGATCATAAGGCAAAACTCAAAACTAAATCATACCAAAACTTTATTCTACTAGATCAAGATATTACTAAAAGGAACGAACTAAGAAAACGGTAAAGATAGGAGTGTGATGGTGATACGATGCCGGGGCAACTCCCCCAAGCTTGGCAGTTGCCAAGGGGAGTGCCCATACCCATGTGTTTATGTCTCCTTCTTCGGAGGTGGTGATGATGGAGTTGTTGATGGTGTAGGCTTGTCGTCCATCTTCCAAGGCATAGGCTCACCATCATAGAAGGATGATCGAGTCACCGGGATCCTCAAATCTGCAGCCAAACTCATCCTCTTGAATCTATATTCATACACACAGTTTTGGTTTTGCAGGTCATAGATCTGGGCTTGGAGGTGCTCGATTTTCTCATGAAGCTTGAAGATGGTCTCCCCAATGTTCTTGGCATCTAGTTTGTGGTTGTTGGTGAACTCCGCGATCATTGATGTCTACTACACAACCTTCTTCTTGTAGACGTTGTTGGGTCTCCAAGTGCAGAGGTTTGTAGGACAGTAGCAAATTTCCCTCAAGTGGATGACCTAAGGTTTATCAATCCGTAGGAGGCATAGGATGAAGATGGTCTCTCTCAAACAACCCTACATCCAAATAACAAAAAGTCTCTTGTGTCCCCAACACACCCAATACAATGGTAAATTGTATAGGTGCACTAGTTCGGTGAAGAGATGGTGATACAAGTGCAATATGGATGGTAGGTATAGGTTTTTGTAATCTGAAAATATAAAAACAACAAGGTAACTAATGACAAAAGTGAGCGTAAACAGTATTGCAATGGTAGGAAACAAGGCCTAGGGTTCATACTTTCACTAGTGCAAGTTCTCTCAACTATAATAACATAGATAGATCATATAACAATCCCTCAACATGCAACAAAGAGCCACTCCAAAGCAACTAATAGCGGAGAACAAACGAAGAGATTATGGTAGGGTACGAAACAACCTCAAAGTTATTCTTTCAGATCAATCTATTCAAGAGTTCGTACTAGAATAACACCTTAAGACACAAATCAACCAAAAACCTAATGTCATCTAGATACTCCATTGTCACTCAAGTATCCGTGGGCATGATTATACGATATGCATCACACAATCTCAGATTCATCTATTCAAACCAACACAAAGTACTTCAAAGAGTGCCCCAAAGTTTCTACCGGAGAGTCAAGACGAAAACGTGTGCCAACCCCTATGCATAGGTTCATGGGCGGAACCCGCAAGTTGATCACCAAAACATACATCAAGTGGCACGTGATATCCCATTGTCACCACAGATAAGCACAACAAGACATACATTAAGTGTTCTCAAATCATTAAAGACTCAATCCGATAAGATAACTTCAAGAGGAAAACTCAATTCATCACAAGAGAGTAGAGGGGGAGAAACATCATAAGATCCAACTATAATAGCAAAGCTCGCGATACATCAAGATCATGCCATAGAGAGAACACGAGAGAGAGAGAGAAAGAGAGATCAAACACATAGCTACTGGTACATACCCTCAGCCCCGAGGGTGAACTACTCCCTCCTCGTCATGGAGAGCGCCGGGATGATGAAGATGGCCACCGGTGATGGGTTCCCCCTCCAGCAGGGTGCCGGAATGGACTCCCGAGAGGTTTTTGGTGGCTACAGAGGCTTGCGGCGGCGGAACTGCCGATCTATCTTCGTCTTCGATGTTTTTAGGGTACGTGGACTTACATAGGCGAAAGAAGTCAGTCGGGGGAGCCTCGAGGGGCCCAGGAGATAGGGGGCGCTCCTAGGGGGGTGGGCGCGCCCTCCTATCTCCTGGCTTCCTCGAGCCTTCCCTGGCTTGAACTCCAAGTCTCCCGTATCATATCCTTTCCAAAAATCACGCTCCCGAAGGTTTCATTCCGTTTGGACTCCGTTTGATATCCTTTTCTTCGAAATACTGAAACAGGCAATAAAACAACAATATGGGCTGGGCCTCCGGTTAATAGGTTAGTCCCAAAAGTAATATAAAAGTGTATAATAAAGCCCGTAATCATTCAAAACAGATAATAAAATAGCATGAATGCTTCATAAATTATAGATACGTTGGAGACGTATCAATCATCATGTGGTTGGCGTTGAGTCCGCGTTCCACCATCCCTTGGCACTTGAAAACTTGTTGTTCCATTGCTTCGAGTCTTGTCTCCACGCTTCCGGTCCTCCTTGGTCTCTCAAAATCGCGGATGTGCAGCACCCCCTCACGCATCTCAATGGTTTGAGGGTGTTGCAGCACCTCCGCGAGGTAGGGGTTGATGACCTTCTCGAAAAACTTGTCCTTGGGGGCGCTTGAAGACGTCATGGTGATCTCTAACTGTCAGAAAAACAGCTCGAAACAAAAGCAGAGGATTTTGTCGTGGTACGGTAGTCATAACCGTCGGGTCATTATATAATGAATTTTTACCAACTAAAAGAAGTATCGTGCAAGAAAACGGAGTCCGGAGAGCAAACGAGGTGCCCATGAGGCAGGGGGGCGCGCCCAGGGGGTAGGGCACGCCCTCCACCCTCGTGGACGCCTCGTGTCCTTCCCGGACTACTTCTTATTTTCCTATTTTCTTAAATATTCCAAGACGGAGAGAAATGCCATTAGAACTATTTTGGAGTCAGTTTACTTACTGTAGCATATACCTATTCCTTTTCGGAGTCTGGAACGTCCTGGAAAGTGTCCCTTATGTATTCCTCCAGGGTCATGGTTTCAATAACATTAGTTTCAACATTTATTGGATTACCTGAGATATAATGTTTGACTCTTTGGCCGTTCACCACCTTTGGATTTGTGCCTTTGAAGTTGTTGATTTTTATGGCACCGGAACGATAGACCTCCTCAATAACATAAGGACCTTCCCATTTAGAGAGGAGTTTTCCAGCAAAAAATCTTAAATGAGAGTTGAATAGCAACACATAATCACCTACATTAAACTCACGCTTTTGTATCCTTTTGTCATGCCATCTTTTAACTTTTTCTTTAAACAGTTTAGCATTCTCATAGGCTTGAGTTCTCCATTCATCAAGTGAGCTAATGTCAAATAACCTCTTCTCACCGGCAAGTTTTAAATCATAATTGAGCTATTTAATGGCCTAATATGCCTTATGTTCTAGTTCAAGAGGTAAGTGACATGCTTTTCCATAAACGATTTTATATGGAGACATACCCATAGGATTTTTATATGCAGTTCTATAAGCCCATAATGCATCATCAAGTTTCTTGGACCAATTCTTTCTAGATCTATTAACAGTATTTTACAAAATTAATTTGAGCTCTCTATTACTTAGTTCTACTTGGCCACTAGACTGTGGGTGATATGGAGACGCAATTCTATAATTAACATCATACTTAGCAAGCATTTTATGAAAAGCACCATGGATAAAATGTGAACCACCATCAGTCATTAGGTATCTAGGGACTCCAAACCTTGGAAAAATAACTTCTTTAAGCATCTTAATAGAGGTGTTATGATCAACACTACTAGTTGGAATAGCTTCTACCCACTTAGTAACGTAATCAACAAAGAACTAAAATATGTGTATACCCATTAGAGGAAGGAAACGGTCCCATATAGTCAAAGCCCCAAACAACAAATGGTTCAATAACAAGTGAATAATTCATAGGCATTTCTTGACGTCTACTAATATTACCAATTCTTTGACATTCATCGCAAGACAAGACAAACTTACGGGCATCCTTGAAGAGAGTAGGCCAATAAAAACCAGATTACAATACCTTATGCGCAGTTCTATCTCTAGCGTGGTGACCTCCATAAGCCTCGGAGTGACGCATAGGATCTGTTCCTGTTCATGCTCAGGTACACAACGTCTAATAACACCATCTACTCCTTCTTTATAAAGGTGTGGGTCATCCTAGAAGTAATGTCTTAAATCATAGAAAAACTTTTTCTTTTGCTGGTACGTGAAACTAGGTGGTATAAATTTAGCAACAATGTAAGTAGCATAATCAGCATACAATGGAGCAAAGACGAGAAGCATTTATGACAGCTAATTGTTCATCGTGGAAGCTATCATCAATAGGTAGTGGGTCATCAAGAACATTCTCTCACCTAGACAAGTTGTCTCAGAACGGGGTTCTCAGCTCCTTTCTATCAATAATATGCAAATCAAATTCTTGTAGCAAGAGAACCCATCTAATAAGTCTAGGTTTAGCATCTTTCTTTTCCATAAGATATTTAATAGCAGCATGATCAGTGTGAACAATTACTTTAGAATCAACAATATAAGGTCTGAACTTATCACAAGAAAATACAACTGCTGAAAATTCTTTTTCAGTAGTAGCATAATTTCTCTAGGCACTGTCTAGAGTTTTACTAGCATATTGAATAACATTTAGTTTCTTATCAACTCTTTGTCCTAGAACAACACCTACGACATAATCACTTGCATCCCACATGATTTCAAAGGGTAAATTCCAATCAGGTGGCTGAACAATAGGTGCAGAAATCAAAGCTTTCTTAAGTATTTCAAATGCTTCTACAAAATCATCATCGAAGACAAAAGGAATATCTTTTTGTAAGAGATTAGTCAGAGGCCTAGAAATTTTAGAGAAGTCCTTAATAAACCTCCTATAAAAACTGGCATGACCTAGGAAACTTCTTATACCATTAATGTCTTTAGGACACGACATCTTTTCAATAGCATCAACTTTAGCTTTGTCAACTTCAATACCTCTTTCAGAGATTTTATGCCCCAAGACAATGCCTTCATTAACCATAAAGTGGCATTTTTCCCAATTCAAGACAAGATTAGTTTCTTCACATCTCTGCAAAACTCGATCAAGGTTGCTCAAGCAATCATAAAAAGAAGATCCATAAACGGAGAAATCATCCATGAAAACCTCAAAAATCTTTTCACAAAAAAGTCAGAGAATATAGCCATCATGCATCTTTAAAAGGTAGTAGGTGCATTCCATAAACCAAAAGGCAATCGTCTATAAGAAAAAGTACCGAAAGGGCAAGTAAAAGTGGTCTTTTCTTGATCCTCTTTTGACACGGGTATTTGAGAGAAACCAGAGTAACCATCTAGAAAGAAAAAATGTGTATGTTTGGATAATCTTTCTATCATTTGATCAATAAAAGGCAAAGGGTAATGATCCTTTTTAGTAGCTTTATTTAATTTGCGGAAATCAATTACCATCGTATAACCTGTAACTTTTTTTTGCGGGATCAACTCATCTTTATCATTAGGAACGACAGTAATACCTCCCTTCTTAGGGACACAATGGACATGACTTACCCACTGACCATCAACAACCGGATAAATTATACCTGCCTCCAGGAGCTTTAGTATTTCTTTTCTTACCACTTCTTTCATCTTAGGATTTAACCGCCGTTGGTGATCAACAACTGGTTTAGCATCTTTCTCCAATTTTATTTTGTGTTGGCATAGAGTGGGACTAATGCCCTTAAGATCATCAAGAGTATATCCAATAGTAGCACGGTGCTTCTTCAGAGTTTTCAATAATTTCTCCTCTTCCCGTTCTGAAAGGTTAGCACTAATAATAATAGGATATATCTTCTTTTCATCAAGATAAGCATATTTAAGAGTATCAGGTAGTGGTTTAAGCTCAAACACGGGATCACCCTTGGGTGGTGGAGGATCCCCTTGAATTTCAATAGGAAAGTTGTGTTTCAAAATAGGTCCCTGTTTAAAGAATACTTCATCTATCTCCCTTCTTTCAGTCATAAACATATCATTTTCATGGTCTAGAAAATATTGTTCTAAAGGATCATTAGGAGGCACAACAATAGAAGCAAGACCAATAATTTCATCCTTACTAGGCAATTCTTTATCATGGGGTTGTCTACGAAATTTAGCAAAATTAAAGTCATGAGACATATCCCCTAAACAAATCGTAACAATATCCATTTCGCAATCTATCCTAGCAGTAATAGTATTCAAGAAGGATCTACCAAATATAATGGGACAAAAGTCATCTTGTGGGGAACCAAGAATAAGAAAATCAGCAGGATATTTAACTTTCCCACACAAGACTTCAACATCTCTAACAATCCCAACTGGTGAAATAGTATCTCTATTGGCAAGCTTAATTGTAACATTGATTTCTTCTACCTCAGCAGGTGCAATATCATGCATAATTTCTTTGTATAAGGAATGAGGTATTGCACTTGCACTAGCACCCATATCACATAAGCCATGATAACAATGATCTCCTATTTTAACAGAAATAACAGTCATGCCTACCATAGGTCTATGTTTATTTTTAGTATCGGGTCTAGCAATTCTAGCAGCTTCCACAGAAGTAAATAACATGCCCATCAATATTATCAGCCAAGAGATCTTTAACCATAGCAATACTAGGTTCAACTTTAATTTTCTCAGGTGGTGTGGGTGTTCTAGTATTACTCTTATGAACCACAGTTGAAGCTTTAGCATGACCCTTTATCCTAACAGGGAAAGGTGGTTTCTCAATATAGGTAGTAGGAACAATAGGATCATTATAAGTGATAGTCTTTTCTTCAACTTTAATAGGTGCAACTACTTTAGTTTCAATGGGAGGATTATATTTAAACCACTTCTCCTTAGGGAGATCAACATGAGTAGCAAATGATTCACAAAAAAGAAGCTACTATCTCAGAGTCAAGTCCATATTTAGTGCTAAATTCATGAAAAGCATCGGTATCCATAAAAGATTTAACACAATCAAACTTAGGTGTTATACCTAACTCCTTACCTTCGTCGAGATCCCAATCTTCAGAGTTGCATTTAATTATTTCCAATAAATCCCATTTGAATTCAATAGTCTTCATCATAAAAGATCCAGTACAAGAAGTATCGAGCATGGAGCGATTATTGAGAGAAAGCCGAGCATAATTTTTTGAATAATAATTTCTCTTGAGAGCTCATGATTGGGGCATGAATATAACATTGACTTAAGCCTCCCCCAAGCTTGAGCGATGCTTTCTCCTTCGCGAGGCCAAAAATTATATATATAATTACGATCACGATAAACAAGATGCATAGGATAAAACTTCTGATGAAGTTCCAATTTCAATCGATTGTAGTTCCATGATCCCATATCATCGCATAGCCTAAACCATGTCAATGCCTTTCCCTTAAAATATAAAGGGAAGACCTTCTTCCTGATAACATCCTCGGGCATACCTGCAGGCTTAAATAATCCACAAACTTCATCCACATAGATTAGGTGCAAATCGGGATGCAATGTTCCATCTCCTGTAAAAGGATTAGCTAGCAGTTTCTCTACCATACCCGAAGGAATTTCAAAGTAAACATTTTCAGTAGGTTTAGTAGGTTGAGGAGCAAATCTTTGCTCTACTGGCCGGGGCGAAGATACCCCGAACAAGCCCCTCAAAGGATTACTTTCCATAGTAACAAGTGACAGTAAATTTCAGCACACTATATAAAATTTTCCTTACCAAGTTCCACTTACCAAAGGAGCTTCACTCCCCGGCAACGGCGCCAGAAAAGAGTCTTGATGACCCACAAGTGTAGGGGATCTATCATAGTCCTTTCGATAAGTAAGAGTGTCAAACCCAACAAGGAGCAGAAGGAAATGACAAGCAGTTTTCAGTAAGGTATTCTCTGCAAGCACTGAAATTATCGGTAATAGTGTGATAAGGTAATTCGTAACGCGTAACAAGTAACAAAAGTAAATAAGGTGTAGCAAGGTGTCCCAATTCTTTTTTTAGCAAAGGACAAATCTGGACAAATTCTTATATGAAGGAAAACGCCCCCGAGGACACATGGGAATTATCGTCAAGCTAGTTTTCATCACGCTCATATGATTCGCGTTCGTTACTTTGATAATTTGATATGTGGGTGGATCGGTGCTTGGGAACTGCGCTTCCTTGGACAAGCATCCCACTTATGATTAACCCCTATTGCAAGCATCCGCAACTACAAAAGAAGTATTAAGGTAAACCTAACCATAGCATCAAACATATGGATCCAAATCAGCCCCTTACGAAGCAACTCATAAACTAGGGTTCAAGCTTCTGTCACTCTAGCAACCCATCATCTACTTATTACTTCCCAATGCCTTCCTCTAGGCCCAAAAAATGGTGAAGTGTCATGTAGTCGACGTTCACATAACACCACTAGGGGAAAGACAAAATACATCTCATCAAAATATCGAACGAATACCAAATTCACATGACTACTTATAGCAAGACTTCTCCCATGTCCTCAGGAACAAATGTAACTACTCACAAATCATATTCATGTTCATAATCAGAGTGGTATTAATAAGCATAAAGGATGTGAACATATGATCTTCCACCAAATAAACCAACTAGCATCAACTACAAGGAGTAATCAACACTACTAGCAACCCACAGGTACCAATCTGAGGTTTTGGGACAAAGATTGGATAGAAGAGATGAACTAGGGTTTGAGAGGAGATGGTGCTGGTGAAGATGTTGATGGAGATTGACCCCCTCCCCATGAGAGGATCGATGGTGATGACGATGGTGATGATTTCCCCCTCTCGGAGGGATGTTTCCCCAGTAGAACAGCTCCGCCGGAGCCCTAGATTGGTTCCGCCTCGTGGCGGCAGTGTCTCATCCCGAAAGCTTGCTTATGATTTTTTCCAGGGTAAAAGACTTCATATAGCAGAATATGGGCACCGGAGGCCTGCCAGGGGGCCCACGAGGTAGGGGGCGCGCCTAGGGGGGTAGGGCGCGCCCCCACCCTCGTGGACGGTGGGTGGCCCCCCTCTGGTATTTTCTTCGCTCAGTATTTTTTATTAATTCCAAAAATAACTTCCGTGGAGTTTCAGGACTTTTGGAGTTGTGCAGAATAGGTCTCTAATATTTGCTCCTTTTCCGAGAATTCCGGTGCGGCATTCTCCCTCTTCGTGTAAACCTTGTAAAATAAGGGAGAAAGGGCATTAGTATTGTGACATAACGAGTAATAACAGCCCATAATGCAATAAATATCAATATCAAAGCATGATGCAAAATGGACGTATCAACTCCCCCAAGCTTAGACCTCGCTTGTCCTCAAGTGGATGCATATATCGAAAAATATGTCCACATGTCTAGAGATAGAGGTGTCGATAAAATAAAATACAGACATGAGGGCATTATGATCATTCTTATAACATCAACATTTTGTCATATGATTTCTTATACTAAAGTAACAAGCTATTCACAATGTCAAGTATGAATCAGAAACTTCATTGAAAACTAAAAAACTATAATCTCGGTCATTGAAGCAATTGCAATTTATTATAACATTGGAAAGATTCAATATAAGAGCTTTTCAGCAAGTCCACATACTCAACTATCATTTAATCTTTCACAATTTCTACCACTCACGTAATACTTATGTGTATGAAGTTTTAATCGGACACAGAGAAAGATAGGGCTTATAGTGTTGCCTCCCAACCTTTTACCTCAAGGGTAATGCCAACAATAATAGTTCATGCTAACTTACATCCAATTGGATATATATATTATGGTCTTTCCAACACAATGTGCTTGCCAAAAGATAAAATGTAAAGAGGAAAGGTGAACATCACCATGACTCTAGTAAAAGGTATAATACAAAAGTAAAAGATAGGCCCTTCACAGAGGGAAGCAGAGGTTGTCATGTGCTTTTATGGTTGGATGCACGAAATCTTAATGCAAAAGAACGTCACTTTATATTGCCACTTGTGATATGGACCTTTATTATGCAGTCAGTCACTTATATTGCTTCCATATCACAAGATCGTATAAAGCTTATTTTCTCCACACTAATAAGTCATACATATTTAGAGAGCAATTTTTATTGCATACAACAATAAAAACTTACTTGAAGGATCTTACTCAATCCATAGGTAAACATACATGTTGTGCCATGCGTAAACATACCTGTTGTGCCATTGGAGTTTCGATTGGATCCTTCAATTTGAAAATAAGTTTGTATGAGTAAATACAGTGATACAAGAGGAAAGTAGTATGCACGATAGCAATGGAATCTTAAATGAGAGCAGTTCTTCTTCTGGTTTAAGCACTTGTTCTACATGCACAGAGTACAGTAAGACGCAAGCATACAGTACTTAAAAATAAAAAATGAGCTCATAGACCTTACCAAATTCTCACTACAAGAAATATGTCAACTTGTGACCACCACTATTGGTCACTGAATGGTCACTGTTTTCAATTTGTGACCTTTTTGTGACCAAAAACATAAGGTCTAAAGCTGGCCATCGTTAATTGACTACAGCGACCTTTCTTCTGAAATGGTCGTAGACGTTTATGACCAAAATATGTCTACTGTGGCGTTTTGGTCACAAGCAACCTCCCCAGACCACGTAGGCATCCAGCGTGGCAAGCTGATGTGGCACAAGAATCAGCCCGGTCCAATTCGGTTTTCTACATGGGCCGAGCCCATTAATTCGGCCTTTTTAATATTTATTTTTCCTAGTAATTTTTTCTAGCTACATGGGCTGGCCCAGCTATAATTCGGCCTTTTTATTTTTGGGTTGTGACCCATTTTTTCCTTTTTTTTCAAATGGGTCCCAATTGTCATGTTCTGATATGTGGGTCCCAAATTTCTGATTCTGGTTTGTGGGTCCTTGCTGTCATGGTCATGTTCCTCAGATTTCAATATGCCAATAATTAAACAACCAATATTTAAATCAAAATAGATAGAAAACAAGTGTAATACTTAAAATAACAAGAAGCAACAATCTGTTACATCAACACACATACAACATTTCATTCAAAAACAGAGAGAAGATACATGAAATTCTGGAGTTCACAATGCCCAAATAACCTAGCTATTATTACATAACTTTCTATACAAAAATGTCTTGGCGCTTCTTTGAACATCTTCTTTCGTCTTGAATTTAGGCAAAATATCTGCCAACAAGAAAACAGAACAACGAGGATATAGTGAATAACAACAGCAGCAAGTGATGGGGTGCATGAAAATTAAGAAGAGCATTACAACAACAGTTCAAGTTAACACAACAGATGGACAGTACAACAGCATTACAGGCAGTCAAACAGTTCAGGGACAACAAACATGCATGCATACAGACAGTCAAACAGTTCAGGGAACATCAAACTGTCCATCTATTGTGTTAACTTGCAAACAGTCCAGGGAACATGCAAACAGTTCAGGGAACATGCATGCAATGGAAGTACGTACTAGTAGTTCAGGGAACTTGCAAACAGTTCAAGGAACATGCATGCAATGCAAACAATTTGGGGAACTTGCAAACAGTTCAGGAAACATGCAATCAGTTCAGGGAATATTGTGTTAACTTGCAAACAGCAAACAGTTCAAGGAACATGCATGCAATGGAAGTACGTACTAGTAGTTGTACAACACAATGCCAGGTTGGAGCAAATCATGCTTAAGCAAACAATGGCAGCGACATGGCATAATCAAATAATAATGTGAGAAACAACTGGATATGATTCACACTTGATCACAGCAAAGAATGTGCTAGTAGTGTGCACTCACAAAAGAGAATGAATCGACATTGATTTGCTGCACTGCACCATCCAAGGGGAGCAGACTTCTTCAAGGCATCAATCATATCTAGTATATGTGAAAAAGGGTGTTACAGGATCAAAATCGCCATACCAAAAACAAATACCGCAAGCATTGCTAGAAGGAGCTTTGCAACTAACCCTGAAAATGCCCCCATCAAGCTTTGCTAGGAGGCCCATGCCTCTCCGCTGGCCTTGTTGACGAGTGCCATGCCAGGGTAGTCTTCCTCATCCTTGACCCTTGTGCCGTACTTCATGTCCAGTGCTGCATCATATGTGTATATTCAAATCAATCAACCACTTGATCAGAGAAGAAATAGTACGCACATAAAAAGTCGCTTGAGCAAAAGCCAAACAGGATTATTGCTTTTCCCCAACTAGAAAAGGACAAGGCAGAAACGCAAGTTTTCAGATCCCAATGGCAAGTTCATACTATTTTATAGGAGTAAACACCCATCTACTCCATCTACTCATGCAGTACAAATAATCCATCTACAGATGGAACATGAAGCAAAAACAGAACATCTTTCTCATAAATTCAAAGAAAGCATCAATGTTGACAGTAGGAAGATGCAAATACTCCAGCAACAAATTTGGAGTAGGAAACTGAATCTCTAAATACTCCAGGAGCAAATACTGCATTTTTGGAGTGTTAACAAATGTTCAGTAATTTATGGTGTATAGCAGTAGCATCACATTAAGAAAGTGAGCTAAATCATCACATTTTGAACTCATTACTAAATCTTTTCAGTGAATCAACTAGTACTACAACTAAATTCAGTGAATTAAGCTACTCCATTTTGAAGTACTCCTCGAGTGCTCAAACATGCAGAGATACAAGTACTACTCCATATCTTTTCAGAAGTTAACTAAGCATGCAAAGGTGGAGATTTGTACTCCTTGTTTCAGTGCAACACCACTCCTACTCGGGCGTGGGGTAGCCCCGGTAGAGCGCGTCGGGCAGGACCGAGGAGGAGGCCGGATCTGGCGGAGCGGAGGACCTCGGGCGTGGGGGAGGCACCATAGGATACCAGCCCATCCACCCATGAGCAGGTTGTGTGGCTCGAGGTCATGGTGCCGGACACCGTGTCCGTGGCAGAAAGCAACACCCTTGCAGAGCTGGTACATCATGATCTACATGCACAATACCACCAAGTTCACCAACAACAAATCAGTCAATCAAACGCCGTCAGTACATCGCGTGCGAAATCTAGGAAACGAACGAAAAATGACCAAGATGAGCGGCAGTATGGAGGGGATACCTTGATGGTGTGTGCAGGGACATCAGATCCGTGCAGGGCTAGCTCCACCTCCTGTACGGGATTGAGATAGAGAAATCGAGAGAGAGAGACGGCCAAATCTGGACGATGCGGACTTGAGTAACACCTCCATTGGCCAAAGCAGCTTGGACAGAATATATCTGCACGAGCATTAAGCAACAAACTGATCAGCATACACAGTTTGTGAATTTGACCTCGTAAATGAAATGTTCTGACATCAAATAGCTCCATTCTACAACTACACAGACCATGCACTAACAGTCTTAAACACAACACCGTCCAGATTAAACAAAACCAGTGCCGGTCTACACTGTTATGGTCTCAAGGCTCAATGATAAATCACAATCCACACATGAGCCTGATACGTTTAAGGAACGAGTAGTATAGAATCCTAATACAGTAAAGTGGAGCAGCCTACTATTATTAGCAAGCAAAAGGTTTCATGAAAGCGAACTGACGGCGATTAAGCTGAACAACACCGGATTTACAAAACTTATACAACAGAGAACAACGGTGTACTAATAAACTTAATGAGAAACACAGATTTCATGGGGAGAACTATGAACAGCAATACTAGTAACCCATCTAAAGGAGCACTAATCTACAAAGAACACAGGCTAATATATGCAGGTAATTCGTCAGGAACAGTAATTCCTACAACTCCTATCATCGGGGACACTACATACATGCAAATGACTCGCAAGGAACACAAAATACATAGATATGGTTAGACAGTAAGGTAATCTTTGCATATCCCAAGGCAGAAACACTAGTCTGTACAGGTCCTTGTTCAGAAACACTATATGAATACAGGTCCTTCGCCAGGAAGGCTAGATACATACAGATCCTTGGCCAAGAAGGCGAATACATGCAGATAATTCGCCCGAAACACTAAACAAAGTAGATCCAACGGCAGGAGCATGATTCAACAACAAAAGGATCAGGATAAGAAATCTATTTAGGAGATGGGCACTGCCGATGATACTCACTCAAGATCGCCGGTGGGAATCGGCTCCTTGGTGGGCTCAGGCTCGTGGATGGAAGACGACTCCTTGGTGGCCTTAAAGCACGCGGTCGCAGAGGAGAACTCCGCCGCCTCTTTGGTCTTGAGAGAAGCAAGGTCGATCGCTGCTTGCTGGAGCAGGTCGAGCTCCTCCACGGTCAGCTCGAGGTCCCTCATGGACAACTCCTCATCTGCAACCACGGGATCCTTCTTGGGCGCGAATATGGTGAGATCTATGAAGCCTCACGGGCCTTGTGCCCGCCCTCCGTCTTGGGCCGTGGCCCAGCGGACAATGACCTCCTCCTCTGGGCGTGGCCGTCGTCCGCGTCGGCGGCGAAGTGGCGCTTGGCGGGCATTCCGGCTGAGCTGCCTTCCCACTCCTTGGCCTTGGCGATCATCGCGGGGAGAGGACGGCCGGTCTGGCAAGCGGGCTGAGGAGTGAGAGGGAGGAGGCAGGAGGTTGTGGGTGGAGGCGGCTCGAGTCGAGGGGGAGGCGGATCGAGACGGATCGAGACGGATCTGGGGAGCGCATGGGGGAGGCCATGGATGGTGGGGAGCTCGGCCGGAGGGAGGTGGCAGCCTCGATCTGGAAGGGAGGAGGAGGCGGCTGCGATTTGGAAGGGACGAGCGCGAATCCGACCACGGCCGTGGGAGAGAAGGGGAGGGGAGGGGTTGTCGGCGACCGGGGTTGGGGGAGAGGACGAAGGACGGCGGCGGAGGTGGGAGGGAGTGAGGTTGGGGGCGGCGGCGGGGGATCCAGAAGGAGGAGTGGTGTGAGGCGGCGGTGGATCCAGAAGAGAGAGAGGGAGAGAAGGTGGAGAAGGTTGCGGTGGGGAAGTGGGGGCGTGGGGGGTTGTGTTAGGGCTAGGTTTTTTTTTGAGAAGTGTTAGGGCTAGGTGGGTGAGAGGGTGGGGGCGAGGGCTACCGCTGGATCCACGAGCATCCAACGGTGCTTGATGCATGATCCGCGTGAGATGGCTATGGCCCAATCGAACGATGCAGCGTGTATAACGTTATGACCATTTAGTATTGGACGTTATGACCATTCAAAATTGGTCGTGGTCAAATAAAAATAAAGTGTAAAATCATGTCACCATTTTAATTTTTATGTTTTGAGTGTCCAAAATGAATTTTTTTTGTGAAGAAGCTATCAAATATTTGCACGAGGTGCATCTTGGAATTCCAAACAATGTTTTCTAAGAGAGTTTTCATTTTCTTTGCACGCAAAATTCATTTTTTATTTTTCGAGTGCCTGAAATGAGGTTTTTCTGTGAAGAACCTACCAAATAATTATTGCAAAATTGCACCAAATAATTTTTCTAAAATAGTAGGCCATATTTAATGCACAATTGACCAAATGGTTGGGTGTAAAAAGTTTTGATCCACCTCTGGTGAAAAAGACAAATTTCCGCCGATTCAGCTGGAAGCGGGTCAAATTTGAACTGCAGCTACCTCATAGTTTGCTCTTTATTTTTAAAAAAAAATCATTTATAGGTACAGAAGTATCTATTTAATGAGAGAAACACCAACAAAATTCCAAGATTCAACCACTAGATAGGAACGGTCATTCCCGCCGTTTTGACCGCATTTTGAAACGGGCATAAAAAATTCAAAAAAAATCAAAAAATTGGAAACCCTTCGCATTGTGTCATTATATATGACCAAGTTTTCAGGAAAAATAATAAACTTGTAATACGGAAATTATTTTAAAAAAGTGTTCTCAGAAATGAGCTATCATTCGTGAAGATTCATGGCATTCAAGCCAAATGATCAATCTTATTGCCACATTCATGGCATAGTTTGTTCAAATGATCTCATATTGTGCACAAGCGTGCATATTGGAATTCCAAACAATGTTGCCTAAGGGAGTTTTCACTTTCATTGCACACAAGAGCAATTTTCCATTTTCCGAGTGCCCCAAATGAGGTTTTTTATGAAGGACCTACCAAATAATTGTTGCAAATTTGGACCTAATCAATTTTATTAAATACTATGCCATATTTAATGCACAATTGATCAAATGGTTGGGTGTAAAAAGTTTTGATCCACCTCTGGTGAAAAAGACAAATTCCCGCCGATTCAGTTGGAAGCGGGTCAAATGTGAACTGCAGTTGCCTCATAGTTTGCTATTTATTTTTTTCCAAAAATCATTTCTAGGTACATAAGTATCTATTTAATCAGAGAAACATCAAAAGTTTTCCAAGATTCAACAACTAGCTAGGAACGGTCAAGCCCGTCGTTTTGACCGCATTATGAAACGGGCGTAAAAAATTAAAAAAAAATCAAAAAATTGGAAAACCTTCGCATTGTGTCATTATATGTGACCAAGTTTCCAGGAAAAATAATAAACTTGTAGTACGGAAATTATTTTTAAAAAGTGTTCTTAGAAATGAGCTATCATGCGTGAAGATCCATGGCTTTCAAGCCAAATGATCAATCTTATGGCCACATTCATGGCATAGTTTGTTCAAATGATCTCATATTGTGCACAAGGGTGCATCTTGGAATGGCAAACAATGTTTCCTAAGGAAGTTTTCATTTTCTTTGCACAGAAAATTCATTTTCCATTTTCTAAGTGCCTGAAATGAGTTTTTTTTATGAAGGACCTACCATATATTTGTTGCAAAATTGGACCAAATATTTTTAAAAATACTAGGCCATATTTAATGCACAATTGACAAAATGGTTGGGTGTAAAAAGTTTTGATCCACCTCTGGTGAAAAAGACAAATTCCCGCCGATTCAGCTGGAAGCGGGTCAAATTTGAACTGCAGCTGCCTCATAGTTTGCCATTTATTTTTTCCAAAAATCATTTCTAGTTACATAAGTACCTATTCAATCATAAATACATGGTTTAGTGGCGATACGTCGAGGTTTGGATAGTGGCCGAGGGCCCCAACTCTAGAGCTGCCAGAACTCAAGATGTTCGGCCAAGCGTGGTCACCACGTGACTGTGGCGTTGCCATGTGTTCTGGGCTGCCTAGGCATGTCTAGTGGGTTGGGCACTCCCCAGGTAGGTGCTAGGAAGAAAATCACAACATAACATTCTCACGAGGAGATCGATCGATGCTCAAACATGAATAAACAGCCAAGTGTTTGATTAGCGGTACAGGAAATGCACATGGCTAATGGGTGTGAGTTTTGGTTGAGGATGATCAATTACTAAGAAGACCGTCTTCACAAATTTTCAGCTCAAAAGGAGGATCCTAGGTGGTACTTGCTTTGCAAAGTACCACACTGGACATAAATACGAATGTTGAAGCCGGGCTCAAAATAATGAATGGATTGAGCTGGCATTTGGTGGAGGATGGTTATTTGGGTAGAGGAAAGCACTGTAGAAAATGGATACCATTTGGACATGCCAAAGTGGTACTTCCTTCACAAAGTGTTTTTCTGAACAGAATAGGAAAATGAATATTTTTGAATTATTTTTGAACTACACAAGGAAGGTTTTTTACATATTTGATGAAGATATGACCCAAAGATTTTATGAGATTTTTTTGGGAATTTTGGGAATGATAGAAATATAGGTTGCTTCACAACCTACGGCAAAAACTGCCACATGGACATGACACATAGGCAAAACTGATGAGGTGGCGCCTAGTCATAGCAACCCACCACAATTTACAAGGTTATGACCATCTATATTGGTCATGATCAGCTAGAAATAAGGCAGCGGACCTGTGCTATTTGCTTTATGACCATTTCGTGTAAGGAAATGCGACCTTCGACCAAAATGGTCGTTATTGTTTAGGGTACGGAGCCCCCCGAACAGCTTTTGACCAATTGGTCTGAAATGGTCATAGATCTATGACCAATTCTTCCAGCGTCACTGACAGAAGGTCACTAGTTGACATATTTCTTGTAGTGTCTTGATTCGGGACCAGTACAGAACAAGGCGTTCCCAGTCATCGTCTAGTAAATGTGTTAAGGGAATTTGATGAGTTTCTTTGCTAGTGAAGTATGTTTTCTTCAGGTAATTCTGATACTGCCACCAAGCATTCTTGAAGAGATCAGAGATATTAGCACAGGTTACCTCATCCTGAGTTTCCAAATTGGTCCTTCTCTGTAGAGAAAAATGGGAAAAATTGTTGTATTATAACCATCATGGAGGTAGAATGTATGGGACAAAGCAAAGTAATTGCCATGAATAACATTACTTACACATAACTCCTAGACAAACACCTGCAACTGGCATTTTCCTTCATCTTCAGTATAATATTTCCATGATGGGAAGATACACACATAGGATTTAACAACATCAAATGCGATAGATGCTAAACTACGAATGGCTGGTTCACTACTAGAAAAAGGGCTATAGATGGGATTGACACTAATGACGCACCAGACAAGCGGTGCGCCATTAGTATATACTAATGGCGCACCACCTTCTGATACGCCATTAGAGTTGAAACTACTAATGGCGCACCTGGCCCAAGGTGCGCCATTAGTATCACATTTTTTTTAACTAGTGTGCTGTCCAAACATACTAATGGCGCATTCAGGACTCGGCGCCATTACTAGTTGTAACTAGTAATGGCGCACTCTGTAGGGAAAGTGCGCCACTAATGTTGTTTTTTATTATATTTTTATTCCTTTTTTGCAAAACTACTAATGGCGCCTTTGTTCCACCGTGCGCTATTACTAGTTTAAACTAGTAATGGCGCCCGTGGAACAAAGGCGCCATTAGTATGTTTTTTTGCAAAACTACTAATGGCGCACCACCAGAAGGTGCGCCATTAGTAACCTGGATTACTAATGGCGCATTTAGAGTTGGTACGCCATTAGTAAGTGGGCAGCAACAAGATACTTTGGACAGCCTCTCCTACCCACACTCACTTTCTCCCCACTTCATTCTCTCCACCTCCTCCTTGTCTCGGGTGCCTCCTCTTTTTCACCTCATTTCCACCATAGATTCATTCAAATTAAGTGGTTAAATTACCTTGTTTTGATAGGTAAGTAAGGGGAAGCTATATTTATGTTGTTCTCCCTACAACAATGTGCACATGCACTTTTTATGGCCTAGCTAGATCTATGTATGTTCGTGGTGTTGCATATGTTTGTGGTGTTGCATATGTGTTTGTGTTTGGAGGTGTACCGGTATTTGAAATGCGATAGTTGCCAATATTTTGCGGAATGTTGATTCATTTCTGTTTGGCGAGAATTTTGGCATTAAGCATTCTTTTGGTCCTATTTTTAGGGAAAGTCATGCCAAATTTTTCTTGGTTCTAAAATATCGTTTTGCTCTACCCTTGACGACCATGGTCCGCACGATGACCGAAGGCATCGTGAATAGGTTTTTGAGGTCCGCGAAGGCCGAGATGCTTCAAAAGAACGAGGCGGAGATAAGATGTCCGTGTCGAAGATGCAAGTGAAGAGCCTTATTGCGGACCGGATTCCGGCAGGTGCGGGACCACACTGCTCTTGCGTGGTTTCATGGATGGCTATCGGTGGCAAGGTGATGAAGATGACTACTGAGTCGTCCATGGGGGCCGGGCAAAAAATGAGGAAGGGCAACAAGGCAACCACCGCGGCTCGAGGCGGGCGAGAAGACGAAGAATCCCGAGGAGATGATCACGACGGTGATCTTGTCTGAGTCATCATGTAGAAGATGCAGGACATGATGATGAGGAAGATGCGGAGCAGACGACGGGCATGATCATGAAGATTATGATGCGGCCGGAGCAGACGACTGGACCATCGATGGGCTGGGTGCAGGACCCTCATATTCAAGTCTGCTTCTCAAGCAGACGGATAACGCAAGAGCTGCCGCCGAGAGAAAGCCAAGATGGATCAACTTGAGTTAGACGCGGTTACTCCATTGTATGAAGGATGCAGGCCGAGGATACCGCTTTGAAAGTAACGCTCATGGCTCACGGAGATGAAGGTAAAACACAAAATGACCGACGCATGCTTCGACGAGAACATGTCATTACGCACGAACGTCTTCCCAAGGGGAACAAGTGCCCGACCAGTTTGGAGGAGGCGAAGAAAATCGTGTGTCCTCTGGATTTACCGCACGTGAAATACCATGTGTGCATGAACAATTGCATCAATTATCGGGACGAGCACACGGAGTCTACCATATGTCCGGTGTGCGGCTTCACTCGATACAAGAAGAGGAAGAAAGCTCCTCGAAAAGTGGTGTGGTACTTCCCGATCACTCCTCGTCTGCAGCGCTATTTCGCGGACCCTAAGGTAGCAAAGCTCCTGCGTTGGCACGCGGATAGGGAGGAGAAGAAGCGAGAAGATGACGCGAATGATCCGGAGATAGATAAAAAAGTCAAGATGCTGAGTCACCCTAAGGATGCGAGCCAGTGGCAAGCGTTGAACTCAAGACCCGAATTTGGGAGCGATCCAAGGAACATCATGCTGGGCACGAGCACCAATGGAGTCAATCCGTTTGGCAGCTGAGAAGCACACATAGCACCTGGCATGTGTTTGTGTGGATGTACAACCTTCCCCCACAGTTGTGCATGAAGAGGAAGTACATTCACATGAGTATGCTAATTGAAGGGCTGAAACAACCAGGGAACGACATCAATCTGTATCTGGGGCTGCTGAAAGAGGAGCTTGACACGCTGTGGAAAACGCCAGCCAATACGTGAGACGCCGCAGATTAAGAATATTTCCCTATGAGAGCCGCACTGCTCACGACGGTGCACGACTATCTCGATTCACGGATATCTCATGGGCGTGTAGTCCACGGATTTTACGGATGCGTAAGGTGCATGGATGACACAACGTATCGCCATGACTAGATAGAGATCCGGGTCTTGAAAACCGTGTTCATGGGACATCGAAGGTGGCTTCGCGACGATGACCCGTGGAGGAAACGCAAGGATCTGTTCGATGGTGAAACCGAACCCGAAACGCCCGTCACGAGGAGCAGCGAGAAATAGAAGACTGCCTTGCCGGGAAAGAAGCAAAAGGCGCCAGAGCCGGAAAGAAGCGAAGGCGCCAGAGCCATGCTGAAGGTATGGAAAGCGAGGTCATTTTACGGGACTTGCCGTCTTGGAAGATCCACCGTGTGCCTCACAGCCTTGATGTCATGCATATCACGAAGAACGTGTGCGAGTCTCGCTTGGTACCACTGCTCAACATGCGAGAGAGGACCAAAGATGGGCGAAAGCAAGGGCGGACTTGAAATCAATGGGCATCGTGCGGGAGCTTCACGCTAATGATGATGATGATGATGATGATGATGATGATGATGATGATGATGATGATGATGATGAGGCGAAGCAGGACACGATGAAGTCGTCGCAAAGGCAAAAGGCCAAGAAGACCGGAAATGACTACCCTCCCGTGCTTCACTCTAAGTCGAGGAGAAGATCGGCAGTTTTTCACCGCCTCCTAGGAGTAAAACTTCCTTACGGTTACGCTGGGAAGATAAGCGAGATACCTAGACCCCAAGGGCGAAGTTCGATGGGATGAAGTCTCACGGTATCGCCACGTCTTGATGACGCAGATACTTCGATTGCAATCCATTGGGATCATGGACGCGCACGTCCGTGAAACGCTATTTGGCCTATGCAACTTTTTCGACGTCATCTCTCGGAAGTCGATTGGCGTGAGGCAACTCGAAGGCTACTGAGGAAGAGATCGTGGTGATACTATGCGAGCTTGAGATGTACTTCCCGCCCGCATTCTTCGACGTTTTGGTGCATCCGCTGGTCCATATAGTGGAGGATATCATCCAACTTGGGCCGAGGTTCCTGCACAGCATGATGCCGTTCGAAAGGATGAATGGTGTCATCAAAGGATACGTTCGCAACATGTCACGTCCAGAGGGAAGCATAGCCAGGGGCTTTCTGACCAAGAGTGCATCTCCTACCGCGAATTATCTAGGCATTGAGAACCCCGTTGGTCTGCCCGTCAACAGGCACCTCGGGAGGCTCGCTGGATGGGGTCACTGTGAGGGTCGCCGCGAAATGCATGTCGACTTAGAGGGTCGACTCGCTGACTTTGAAAGAGCTAACCTAGTCGCGCTACAACACATAGACGTGGTCGATCCTTGGGTGGTAGAGCACAAAACCTTTATTAAGAAGACGTACAATGACCGAGGCCAACAGAGGACGGACGGAGATATAATCAAAGAGCACAACTCATGTTTCACGCGTTGGTTCAAGCGAGAAGCTTACATGCATTACCCTTTACATGAGGATTCTTCCACGGAAGAACAACTCATATTCGCCTTGTCACAGGAGCCGAGCACAACATGATGACCTATGAGGCGTACGATATCAACGGCTACACATTCTACACCGAGGCCAAGGACATGAAGAGCGATGGTTATCAGAACTCCGGGGTAACGATGGAATCCTACACCGGTAATGACAAGGACAGATACTATGGAAGGATCAAGGAGATCTGGGAGCTGAGCTACGCTGGAGAGAAGGTCTCGATGTTCCATGTCAGATGGGCGAAGAGCGTCCTAAAAGAAGACCGGTATTTCACCACCATGGTTATACCCGAAGCCAAATCCAAGACCGCATGAGTATAAGCGTCACCTCGAAAAATGAGCCATGGATGCTGGCTTCCCAAGTTGACCAATGCTTCTTCATTACCGACCCACAAAGCCCGGTCGTGTTGTCGTGAGGAGAGGCAAAAGGAAGATCATCGGAATGGATGGAGTAGCCAATGAGAAAGACTTCGACAAATACGGCGACCGAGGATCGAACATGACGACGATGATGAAGTAGCAGCATACACCACAAGAAGAAGCAGGACCACCCTACCTAAAGGACGTCCGTTCCACAAAAGAACTCCATATGCGAAAAAGAAGGGCAAGAAGATTGTGAACAGATAGCTAGCTAAAATCGATTGTATTTAAATCGTAGCCTTCATTTCTCGATTGTATTTCATGGGCACTTTTTGAACTATCATGAATATTTTTAAATTTCATGGACACTCGATCTCGATCCCCCTCCATCTCGATCGCTATCCCACCTCGCCAGATCCGGTCCCCCTCGCCGCCGAGCACCCCCCGGTCCACCGGCCGCTGCCGCCGACCCCCCGCACCCTCGATTCCCCTACTCAACCGCCGCCGCCGACCCCCCGCACCCCTCCCCTACTCAACCGCCACCGCCGACCCCCCGCACCCCCCGCACCCACCGTCATTACTGTTTGATGATATTTTTAAAAAAATTATTACTGTCTTATAAAAAAAATATTACTGTTATGATTTAAACAAGTTTGAACATATTTAAACTCAAATAAGTATCAAACAACATTTTAAATGCATAAAAAAATTGTGGAGCCTGGGAATCGAACCCAGGACCTCCTGGTGTGAGAACTGGCTGACGACGGTCGAGCTAGTAGAGGAACTTGACGTGGATCAGGTCAGGTGGAAGATAACCTGTTGGCTCGGCGAAATCAAAAAAAAATACTAATGGCGCACCAGGGCGAGGTGCGCCATTAGTATGGATGTACTTATGGCGCACCGAGGGGTGGTGCGCCATTAGTATTGTGCCGCCCCCATCCATATTTCCTCCCCGGCCGGCCCAAACCTATCCCCTCTCTCTCGCCATCGCCTCGATCCCTTCCCCTCTCCTCTCCCGCTGCTGCCCTGCCGCCTCGGCGCCGCCCAGCGCCGCCTCGGCGCCCGATGCCGCCTCGGCGCCCAGCGCTGCCTCGGCGCCTCGGCCTTCGCCCAGCGCCCGCCTCGGCGCAGCGCCGCCTCGACGCCTCGGCCTTCGCCCACGCCCGCCTCGACGCCTCGGCGCCTCGACGCCGCTGCCCGCCGCCTCGACCCGCCTCGGCGCGCCCAGCGCCACCGAGGAGCACGACCTGGCGCAGGCGCATGGCGTGCAGGGCTACCCCACCCTCCTCTTCTTCATCGACGGCGCGCCCAGGGACTACTCCGGCGAGAGGACCAAGTGAGCAGGATCTCAAGCCTAGTACTACAATTCATAGACAAGATCTCTCTTATAGGACATATATATTGCTGCAAAATTCATAGTTCCCTGCGCCACAAGAACTACTTTTTGCGGTTCCTCGAATCAGAGCATTGTGTGCATAGCACTAGCACGTGGACTAGTTCAGTATACCAGATAGCTGGGCACACTTGTAAATTGGTGTTATACTGAGAGGTAAGGATGTAGTTGTATCAGCTGAGCTATGTGTAATTGGTGTAGCAACAGAGAGGTGTGTCTAGTTGCATCACCTAGGCTATGTGTAGTTGATTTAGCAGCTGAGTTATCTTAGTTTTAGGAGTTGTTCATGGTTCTTTGTAAGATATCTAAGTCTGTGTCTGTATCGGTCGATCATAGTCATAATTCATGAAATAAAATAAATCAGTGGTAGATTATATGAGCTCTTCTCTTCAATCTTGATGGTGTGTGATCATCATGTGTCCTTGATTCTTGTTCATAACGATTTGTTGAACTCCCACGACAGTCTGATCAAGGATTCACCGAGCTCTCTACCTTAATTGATTGGTCTCTTGACGAGAGATGAAATTTTTCAGTGATTAGTTTGCATGATTGCTCTCCTCATGGTGTGTGTGGCATCATCGATTTTGTTCACAATAATTTGCAAACCAGGCTCTGCCTCCTTTGGCAATTCATTTGGTTTTGGGCTGCCGTGGAGTGCTGGCCACTTTATGCTCCCCATAATATAGCCTGTGTTTGTTGGTGGTGGTGATTGAATGCCACTAGCACTTGTCTCTCTGGCTAAGCAAGGCCAAATCAGACTCCACCAGCTAGCCGTGTTACTAGCTGATTTTCCACACCTAAACTTGGCTGGCTGTTGATGCATCTCGCCAACAACCATCTTGAGGGGAGGAGAAAATAAATTAGTAGTATGAGAGGTAAGTTGATGTTTAGACTTGGAACAACCAGATAGCTGGGCACACTTGTAAATTTACAATAACAGACACACCATAGATATTGATTTTCTCATTATGATCTCAAGGCTTGCGCTCACAAAGTTGATCACGGAGTTGATACTACACGATCACCGGCTGCATGGAAGTGTTTTTGTAAGGAACTGCATGTAGGTATTGGTGCTTTGAGGCTGAATGTAAAGAGTTATTCAGTCTCGGTGTTGTCTTTCCCTGAAATGTTCAGATAAGGAATACACATAGAGCATCGGTAACATGTGACCCAAAGGGCAAAGAAAGTCAAACAAACCCAAAATTGATTCAGTTGCAAACCATGTTACCCACATTGACCCAAAATTGGTTGAATTGCAAACCATGTGACCCAGATTGACCCAATAATACAATGCTTGAATTGTGGCCAAACCGAGAACATGTGGCCATGTTACCCAAAATAAAGTGCACCTAGTTTTCCCAATGCCTTTATTCTTCTGCTTGCTCACTACTAGATGAAATGTCAACCTGCATTTTCCATTTCCGTCTCCATCTAGCTGACCCTCGTGTTGTCTCTGCTCTGCAGGTAGAGCTGTGGCCATGACGACAGTGACGAGGACGACGCCGGGAGAGGAGGGCCACGTCGCCTCGGCTCGACCGGTGGTGCTTCAGCCTCGGCTACAACAAACATAGGTGAGTCCCCACCCCCTTCTATTCTTCCTCCTCTGCAATGCAGGCTGGAGTCGAATGCAATGGGAAATAAGTATCAATCTTTGTCAACTTCAAAATTTGTTTGTGGCACCAAGGTTCAAAGACACATCAAATCAAACATTTTTTAGCCTAGTTATTCTTGTATGTACAGTGGCAAGATACATGCTCATTCTATTATAGCAGCAAGTTTTCTAAATCAAACAAATCTTATTTTTTCTTTCAAGATACATACATACATACATACATACATGCTCATGAGTGAGCAGCGAAGTTCTTCAAGATACGGATTTTTAAATCATGAGCGAGCAGGACTTTCTCAAGATGCTCATGTATATATCAAATCAAAGGTCCAGAATTTGGTGCACTTTGCAGTACTTGCTTTTCCACTGCACTCTCTATACACCTACTAGTAACATGTACCGGTTTTACTCTTGTCGGTATTACAATCTCAAATGCAATATTACCCTCTGCAATTTCCAAATTTACACAGTACTAGTCTGTTAATACTTGTTTTGAGGGTACTTTTACTTCTTCTTTCCTGAGTTTTATTAGTGTACTTTTACTGTCCTCTATGTGTCCAAATTTACACAGTACTAGTCTGTTAATATCTTTTTTGTATGCATGCAACATCATTCAAATATTTTTCCCATAGTTTGTCAAAAAAAGGCTGCAAAAAATATCACTATATTTTTAAAAGACAAATGCAACAAGAAAAAAAGTCAAGACAACGTAAGATGACCAAGGCAACAAAAAGTCGTAAACATCCCATGGTTTCCAGCAATCTAAAAGGAGTTCATTTGGTTCAGTTTCTATAGTGCAGTTAAGAGTATTAGTGCTTACCGTTATTGAGTAAGAAAAGGAAAAGACAAGCAATGTGAAAGAATCAGATTACGTGTGGTAGAGAGAAGTTCCTTTGTGCACCATAAGTAAAACTAGCTAATTTTATGAAAATGTATCATGTCACTGTCCGTGACTCTCTCTTTTTAAGTCCACATTCTGTTGGTGGCTCGGTTAACTCCTAGAGTTTTAGCAGTTATGTATAAAAAACATTCTGATCCAGTATTGCTTGTAGTGGTTTGTCCAGAATGTTGAATGATACTGCTTGGAGATGCATATATTGTTTCACCTCTTCACATGCCAATGTATTTTCCATGTTGTGATGGAGGCCTTTTTTGCCTTGTCCACCGGAGAGGCCCTCGAGTTTGCTGGAATGTCGATTAACTTCCGTTCCAAAGAATTGGTACTCCATATGTCCTATTTTCAGCAAAGGTCATGATGAAATTTTCCGTGAATTTTAGCATGACTTTGCTAAAAATAGGACATATGGGGTACTTGTGACTAATGCATGGGCCGGGGTACTTGTGACTAATGATGAAAGCTTAGGCTTTTAGGGTGCCTCGGCGTCGAAAAAACCTCAATGATAAAAGCTTAGTTTTTAGGATGCCTCGGTGTCGACAAACCCTAAATGATGAGACCATGATCTTGTTCCTTGACAATAACCAACTTTTTGACCAAACTTTGTTCCTATTTAGAGAGAAACATGGCCAACAACGATGAGGTCGGGGTTCTGGGCGGCAAGGCATTCTGGGAGCTGTCCCGGAGATGGAGGAACAACCTCACTTGTATGAGGACGCCGCCTTCCCCACCGATTCTCGAGACCACTGATGGTACCGCCGAGGATGACCCCACCGATGCCACCACGGATGGTGCCGCCGAGGATGCCACCATCGATGATGGCGGCGCACGCACGAGATGGCAGCCAACCGAAGAGGCAACGGAAGGACTGGCGCGACTGCGTTCGCACCCTCAAGAAGGAGTTATCAAGTGGACTCCGACGGAATCCAACGGCGCCCGAACGAATAGTCAAGGGTACTCGCTTCAGCTCGGGTGCATTCTCCGGAGCACCATCTCGATCAACACTGAGAACCTGAGGCATCCTGACCAAGGGAATTTGCGCAACCTCCTCTTCACGAAGCTGCACGAACGATACAAGTTCCCCGCTGAATTTGAGAACACAAGCCTCAAAGGGAATAAAGTGAACAATGGTACCCTCACGAAGATGAGCAAGGCCCTGTCTACTTGGAAAAGCAATGTGAAGAGAATGATCGAGAAAGGTGAGAGTTATGAGAAGGTCAAGGAGAAAAATCCTTCGATCACCGAAGATGACTACAACGACTTCAAGATCAATTGCTCGAGCACCGCAAACTCCCAATCAAGTCAGTGAGGGAAAGAAATGCGGGAGCTGAACTTAGGGAAAACACACTCGGTCCCAAGCGGTTCTGAGTGGCGGAGCCTATATGGGACAAGGAGGAGGTGGACTGTGCCGAGCAAGGCCTACCGCCCTCTTCGATAAATACGGTGACAAGCGGACCAGGAACTTTGTCGGGGCCGGTACAAGAAGGACCCGAAAACAAAGGAGCTTACCACGGATCCGAAGACCAGTAGCTTGAGCTTGTTCTCGTAAGGAATACACCCCGCCGTAATTAGCTCCATATGGTTGCATTCTAATTAATGAAGCCAAATTTCTAAATGGTTCACATTCCTTCCACAAAGCATTGAAAGCAGAGCTGGGTCGACTAAGAGCAACCCTTGGGACACCACTCTAAATAGGGGGTTGAATGTAATGAAGAACAAGGATAAGCTCAGTAAGCCGATGTCAGCTGGTCGTGTGGCCGGCAAAGGCTTGTCGACAAAATGGTCGTCATACTATAACACTAGGGGGCGAAAGGAGAAAAAGACCAGCTCGGAAAGCCATGCGCGCGAGGTTCAAGAACTCAAGGCACAGGTGGCGCGGATTCCGGAGATTGTCCAAGAGCAAGTGCAACAACAACTCGGAGCGACGATCACCGTCATTGTGCCTACCTTGATCGAGGGGTTGAGTGCGTGGATTGCGGGCGGCCAACAGGGGCCGCCCCCGATTCCTAGCTTCACGGCCACCAACTCACTGAACGCGATGGCGGGGCCATTGGTGTCTCCGGCGGAGGCGGCATTGGTGTCTCCGACGCCGGCATGGGAGCTTAATGCACCCGGGTGTACGCCGGCCGCCACCTCTGCAGCAAGCGGCCCCTCCGTCAACTGCACGCTCGCCGTTGGCGGTGCCTCGACATTAGCCGAGCTCGACGCCATCATCACGGTAACTAATTAAGCCTCTCGCCGAGGAATTCATCTCCTTGCCTTTGATCGGGCATCCTCGACGCCCTACATGTTTTCGCAGGCGCCGCCCGATGTTCCGTGCACTCTCCTGCACTTCATGAACAACGAAGTTGGTCGATGTCGCCAAGGGCAAAATCGTTCAACCGGCAACCCTTGTTCCACGGTACCAGATGCCACCCAACTTGTTTAGGGTTCAACTGGTTCGGTGCTGCCGCTGCGACGAGTTGTTACCTCGATTCGACCCATCGGGCCGGCGATGATGACGTGATGACCCTCGGCGCTGCCTGGCTGGACCACTGCTTTGGCGAAGAGCCAGATTCGTTTGGGGCGGGGACACCACCCCAAAGACAACACCGCCAGATCGTGCCGACGCCAAGTCGGCCCCATGGCAAGACCGCCGCATAGCGGTGCCGGACATCCCTATGCCGCTGGATCCAAACATGCATATGGCACGGGATCGAACGACGGCAGCGATGATACATTTGGCAACATCGATCAATACTTTGCCGATCATGGGTGCGGTGGCGACTTCATGGGGCCTCCTTCTCAAGAACCCAACCCAACAAAAGACGTGGCGCGATCTAGGCTGGTACCGCGGAGAAGCCAAATTGCAACAGGCGTCGCCGTTCAGCTCTCGTGAGACGCCTCCAGCTGCCGACTTCACCGAGCCTCGATAGGCGAGGTGCGAAATATTATCAGCCCCAACACACTCAAGAAGGCGATCGTAAGCGTAACTCGGTCCCATTACAGGAGAAGAAGAAGGCACGCAAAAGAAAGACTAACAAGGGTGCGGGCCAGCCGCACCGAGTGCGATCCGTGCTCGGGGCGGGCCACCTTTACCGAGGATATCTCGAGGAGGGTGCATGTGGCGGGTAGAGGCGATGCTACCGACAAATATGCTCAATGCTGCAACCGGTGCTATGCGGAGTCTGCATGATGGTGTTCTTTTTGGAGAAGCGGCGTCTCGAGAGAAGGATGTGGCATACCGGTTTCGCGGCCAAGGTGCGGAGGGCAAGGGCTTTGTGGATAACTCCATCGGGCGTACGATCGTCCTGCGGTTTGATGACATCCACGCTATGTTGAATCTTCATCCGCTGCACTACACCTTCGTTCGGCTATTTTTGCTGAGTATGGAGATGCGGATCATTCGTGACAAGACCCCGGACATCGTGATAGTCGACCCCTTCTACATGCGTGCCAAGATCTTGGGCAGCGCTGAGGGGACCCGGCAGGTCGCGAAGTTCTTACCTCGAAGGCGTCATTACGGCAAACCAAGATAAGGATAACTTCCTCGTGCCTTACTTTCCCGAGTAAGTCCTCCCTCAACCGCCCGTAACATATGAATTCTTAGATTTCGATCGCTTTTTCTTTTAACATTCCATGTTTTCTGCAGTGACACACATTGCACGCTCATCCTCCTAAGCCCCAAATATTCCATGGCCACGTATTTCGAGCCGGACCGTCAGTCGAACGTAGACTACACAAATGTCAAGAAGGTTCTTGATGATGTTCTCCCGGCCACGCCAAATCTGGAGGCACCTTCACCAGCCTATTCGTAAGCACGGCAAGCACGTGTTCTCCCACAATACGACGCTCGCTGCGTCAAGCAGCCGCTGGCGGTCGAAGGGTGCCTACTACGCCATCCATCACATGCGGGCGATAAATGCGGGACCATCATCAACTTCGCTACCGAGTAAACTCAAAGATTGGGCCGCGGCGTGTCGGCAATCTAGGACGCGGACATCGACAAGAATTCTTTCGCATCGATTGGAGTTTGGAAATCATCCATCAAGATGTCCTTCGTACCTCGGGGCAGTTCTACCTCGAAATCAACCGTCCAACGGTGACATCGACACAATGCTACAAATGCAGGCTGACAACGCCCATTATTTCATGACTCCCACGGTAGACGGGCGGCTTCATCCATGCTCGGTCCCTTGAGTCGAGTCAAAAGCGGTGATCTTTGTGTCTAGTTCTCAAACGTCGATTGGCTCATGTTGTAATTAAACTTTAATGAACTTGTAGTATGTCTCTTTGGTTTCGAGAGTCTTTCAACTTAGATGTAATCGATGCTATTAATGTCTTGCTTTTCTCTTCCGATCGTGCTGTTGCATACTTATATATTGCTTATGTATTATGCGTGAATTGGTACTAACCTTTCGTTTGGCTAGTGCATAGCGGTGCCGTCGTATGTCGTGGTACAAGGGTAAGGTTCCCGAGTCTCTGACGACCGGGAGGAGTGTCGGAGATAGGTTCACCGATTCAGCGGTAACAGTTACAAAGGGTACACCACTAGGGCCGAGGCCGAATCTAGATACACCCGCTATCTAGCGGGAGAGGGGAGGGAGCGTTGGAGGAACCGGATGAAGACGAGTTTCATCGTGATGACCGCAACTCTCTTCTATGTGATGGTAGTTTAGATGATCGATATCGACTTGTAATGTGAAGACAAACTCGCTACTCACGGTCTCGAGACTTGTAATATAATGTTCTATCTTTGTTCGGTCTTTTCAATTCGGAGACTAATATGATGAATTGTATTCGGAGACTAATATGATGAATTGTATTCAGAGACTAATCTTCTATTGTATTCGATGAATCTGTTGTTGATGTATGTTGTCTATATTTTGTCCAATTATACATTTTGTAACCTGTGCAAAAATCAGAAAATTAAAAAAACCTAATATTCATACTAATGGCGCATCACATATAAAGGCGCCATTAGTATGCCAAAGGATACTAATGGCGCATCATAAAACAGAGCGCCATAAGTATGCCGAAGATACTAATGGCCCATCGAGTTGTTGTGTGCCAATAGTAAGCCAAAGCACCTTGGTAAACAAGGCCCCTGGGAGGCATACTAATGGCGCACTGTTGTATATACTAATGGCGCATCTGAGGTCCGCCATTAGTATACCAAATACTAATGGCGCACCAGTGGTGCGCCATTCACTACTAGAAAAACCACTACTAATGGCGCACTTAATTTGGCTATTAATGGCGCATCTGTGGTGCGCCATTAACAGCACGCCATTAGTAATTTTTACTAATGGCGCACCATCTGGTGCGCCATTAGTATCTGATTATACTAATGGCGCACCACCTGGTGCGCCATTAGTATATCTAGGGTGCGCCATTAGTATGCCTCCTGGGGCATGTATACCAGGTGCTTTGGCATACTAATGGCGCACCACCTGGATGCGCCATTAGTAATCGCGGCATACTAATGGCGCACTACCAATGATGCGCCATTAGTATGCCTTGTCATACTAATGGCGACCGTCATGTGATGCGCCATTAATATGAATATTAGTTTTTTTTATTTTTTATTTTCTGTTTTTTGCACAGGTTACAAAATGTATAATTTGACAAAATATAGACAGCACACATCAACAATAGATTCATCAGATACAATAGAAGATTAGTCTTTGAATATAATTCATCATATTAGTCTCCGAATACAATTCATCATATTAGTCTCCGAATTGAAAAGACCGAACAAAGATAGAACATTACACTACAAGTCTCGAGACCGCGAGTAGCGAGTTTGTCTTCACATTACAAGTCGATATCGATCATCTAAACTACCATCACATAGAAGAGAGCTGCGGTCATCACGATGAGCATCATCACGATGAAACTCTGCCTTCATCCGGGTTCCTCCAGCGCTTCCTCCCTCTCCCGCTAGATAGCGGGCGATCTAGATTCGCCTCGCCCTAGTGGTGTACCCTTTTGTAACTGTTACGCTGAATCGGTGAACCTGCTCCGACACTCCTCCCACCATCGAGACTCGAACCTTACCCTTTGTACACGACATACGCCGGCATCGCTATGCACTAGCCAAACGTAAACGTTAGTACCAATTCACGCAATACATAAGCAATATATAAGTATGCAAATGTAACGATCGGAAGAGAAAAGCAAGACATTAATAGCATCGATTACATCTAAGTTGAACGACTCTCAAACCAAAGAGACATACTACAAGTTCATTAAAGTTTAATTACAACATGAGCCAATCGATGTTTCAGAACTAGACAACTCGACTCAAGGGATCGGAGCGTGGATGAAGCCGCCGCTCATCGTGGGAGTCATGAAAGAACGGCGTTGTCATCCTGCATTTGTAGCATTGTGTCGATGTCACCGTTGGACGTTGATTTCGAGGTAGAACTGCCCCGAGGTACGGCGGACATCTTGATGGATGATTTCCGCAAACTCATCGGATGCGAAAGAATTCTTGCCTGGAGGTCCGCCCCCGGATTGCCGACACGCCGGGGCCCAATCTTGGAGTTTACTCGGTAGCAAAAGTTGATGATGGTCCCGCACGATCGCCTCGCATGTGATGGATGGTGTAGTAGGCACCCTTCGACCGCCAGCGGCCGCTTGACGCAAAGCAAAACGTCAGACAGGGGAGAACACGGTTGCCGCATTTCATTTAATAGGCCCGGTGAAGGTGCCTCCAGATTTGGCGAGCTGGGAGAACATCATCAAGAACCTTCGACATTTGTGTAGTCTACGCTCGATCGACGGTCCGGGTCGAAATACGTGGCCATGGAATATTTGGGGCTTAGGAGGATGAGCGTGCAACGTGTGTCACCGCAGAAAACATGGAATGTTAAAAGAAAACGATCGAAATGTAAGAATTCATATGTTACGGGTCGTTGAGGGGAGGACTTACTCGGAAAGTAAGGCACGAGGAAGTTATCCTTATCTTGGTTTGCCGTAATGACGCCTTCGAGGTAAGAACTCGCGACTTGCCGGGTCCCCACGCTGCCCAAGATCTTGGCACGCATGTAGAAGGGGTCAACTATCACGATGTCCGGGTCTTGTCGCTAATGATCCGTGATTCCATACTCAGCGAAAATAGCCGAACGAAGGTGTAGTGCAATGGATGAAGGTTCAACATATAGCGTGGATGTCATCAAAACGCAGGACGATCGTAGACGCTCGATGGAGTTATCCACAAAGCCCTTGCCTTCCGCACCTTGGCCGCGAAAACCGGTATGCCACATCCTTCTCCCGAGACGCAGCTTCTCCAAAGAAACAACATCATGCAGACTCCGATAGCACCGGGTTGCAGCATTGAGCATATTTGTTTGCAGCATCGCCCTACCCGCCACATGCACCCTCCTCGAGATATCCGCGTGAAGGTGGCCCGCCCCGAGCACGGATCGCATACTCGGTGCCGGCTGGCTCGCACCCTTCTTAGTATTTCTTTTATGCGGCCTTCTTCTTCTCCCGTAATGGGACCGAGTTTTGCTCGACCGCCTTCTTGAGTGTGTTGGGGCTGATAATATTTCGCACCTCGCCTCGCCTATCCGAGGCTCGGTGAAGTCGGCACCGGAGGCGCCTCTCGAGAGCTGAACGCCAGACGGCGCTGTAACTTGGCTTCTCCGCTGCACGAGCCAGATCGCACACGCCTTTTGTTGGGTTTGGTTCTTGAGAAGGAGGCCCCATGAAGTCGCCATCGCACCCATGCTCGGCAAAGTAATCGATCGACGCTGCCAAATGTATCATAGTCGCCGCCGTCGTCGCTCGATCCTCGCCATATGCATGTTTGGATCCAAAGGCATAGGGATGTCCGCACCGTTACGGGCGGTCTTGCCATGGGGTCGACTTGGCGCCGCACGATCGGGCGGTGTTGTCTTTGGGGTGGTGTCCCCGCCTCAAACGAATCTGGCTCTTCGCCAAAGCAGGGCCAGCTCAGCAAAGCGCCGAGGGTCATCACGCCATCATCGCCGCCCGACGGGTCGATTCGGAGGTAACAAGTCATCGCAGTTCGGCAGCACCAACCAGCTTGAACCCTAAACAAGTTGGGTGGCATCCGGGTACCGTGGAACAAGGTTGCCCGTTGAACGATTTTGCCCTTGGCGACATCGACCAACTCGTTGTTCACGGCGTGGAGGAGAGTGCACGGAACGTCGGCGACGCTCGCGAAAACATGTAGGGCGTCGGGATGCCTACCAAAGGCAAGGAGATGAAGTCCTCGGCCGAGAGAGGCTTAATTAGTTACCATGATGATGGCGCCGAGCTCGCTAATGTAGAGGCACCGCCAACGGCGGGCGGCAGCTGATTGAGGGGCCGCTTGCTGCAGAGGTGCCTGCCGGCGTACACCCGGGTGCATTAAGCTCCCGTGCCGGCGTCGGAGACACCAATGCCGCCTCCGCCGGAGGCACCAATGGCCCACTCTACTCGAGCCAAAAGGTTATGTACTACCAGAACCTATCCACGTCAAGCCCACTCTACTAGCTCGACTGGTCGGCAGCCAGTTCTCACACCAGGAGGTCCTGGGTTCGACTCCCAGGCTCCACAATTTTTTTTTAGCATTTAAAAAGCTGTTTGATACTTATTTATGTTTAAATATGTTCAAACTTGTTTAAATAATAACAGTAATATTTTTTATAAGACAGTAGCATTTAAAAAGCTGTTTGATACTTATTTTTTTTATTAGACGGTGCTGGGTGCGAAAGGGCGACGGCGGTTGAGTAGGGAATTGAGGGTGCGGGGGTGGCGGCAGTGGACTCGGGGTGCTTTCGGCGCGGCCGCCCGGATCGGGCGAGGTGGGATAGCGATCGAGATGGAGGGGGATCGAGGTGGGCTCCACAAATTTTTTTTAGCATTTAAAAAGCTGTTTGATACTTATTTGTGTTTAAATATGTTCAAACTTGTTTAAATAATAACAGTAATATTTTTTTATAAGACAGTAGCATTTAAAAAGCTGTTTGATACTAATTTTTTTTATAAGACGGTCTTGTGGGTGCGGGGGTGTGGCCGGTTGAGTAGGGGAATCGAGGGTGCGGGGGTGGCGGCGGCGTCGTGGATCTGGGGGTGCTCGGGCGAGGGGGACCGGATCTGGCGAGGTGGGATAGCGATCGAGATGGAGGGGATCGAGATCGAGTGTCCATGAAATTTAAAAATATTCATGATAGTTCAAAAAGTACCCATGAAATACAATCGAGAAATGAAGGCTACGATTTAAATACAATCGATCTTAGCAAGCTATCTGTTCACAATCTTCTTGCCCTTCTTTTTCGCAAATGGAGTTCTTCCGTGGAGCAGACGTCCTTTAGGTAGGGTGGTCCTGCTTCTTCTTGTGGTGTATGCTGCTACTTCATCATCGCCGTCATGTTCGATCCTCGGTCGCTGTACTTGTCAAAGTCTTGCTCATTGGCTACTCCATCCATTCCGATGATCTTCCTTTTGCCTCTCCTCACGACAACACGACCGGGCTTTGGCGGGTCGGTAATGAAGAAGCATTGGTCCACTTGGGAAGCCAGCACTATGGCTCATTTTAGCGGTGACGTTTATGCCATGCGGTCTTGGATTTGGCTTCGGTATAACCATGGTGGTGAAATACCGGTCTTCTTTTATGACGTTCTTGGCCCATCGACACGGAACATCGGGACCTTCTCTCCAATAGCTCAGCTCCCAGATCTCCTCGATCCTTCCGTAGTATCTGTCCTTGTCATTACGGTGTAGGATTCCATCGTTACCCGGAGTTCGATAACCATCGCTCTTCATGTCCTTGGCCTCGGTGTAGAATGTGTAGCCGTTGATATCGTCGCCTCATAGGTCATCAGGTTGTGCTCGGCATACTGTGACAAGGCGAATATGAGTTGTTCTTCCGCGGAAGAATCCTCATGTAAAGGGTAATGACAGAAGCTTCGCTTGAGCCAACGCGTGAAACATGAGTTGTGCTCTTTGAGTGTATCTCCGTCCGTCCTCTGTTGGCCTCGGTCATTGTCGCCTTTTTAATAAAGGTTTTGTGCTCTACCACCCAAGGATCGACCACGTCTATGTGTTGTAGCGCGACTAGGTTTGCTCTTTCAAAGTCGGCGAAGTCGACCCTCGAAGTCGACATGCATTTCGCGGCGACCCTCACGGTGACCCCATCCAAATGAGCCCGCCGAGGTGCTGTTGACGGCAGACCAGCGGTGTTCTCGATGCCTAGATAATTCGTGCAGTAGGAGATGCACTCTTGGTCGAAAAGCCCCGGCTATGCTTCCTTCTAGACGTGACATGTTGCGAACGTATCCTTTGATGACACCATTCATCCTTTCGAGCGGCATCATGTCAGGTGAACGTCGGCCCGAGTTGGATGATATCCTCCACTATATGGACCAGCGGATGCACCATAACGTCGAAGAATGCGGGCGGAAGTACATCTCAAGCTCGCATAGTATCACCACGATCTCTTCCTGTAGCCTTCTCGAGTTGCCTCACGCCAATCGACTTCCGAGAGATGGCGTCGAAGAAGTTGCATAGGCCAAATAGCGTTTCACCTGACGCGGCGCGTCCATGATCCCAATGGATTGCAATCGGAAGTATCTGCGTCATCAAGACGTGATGTCGTGAGACTTCATCCCGCTGAACTTCGCTCACTGGGTCTAGGTATCTGCTTATCTTCCCAGCGTAACCGTAAGGAAGTTTTACTCCTAGGAGGCGGTGAAAACTGCTCGATCTCCTCCTCGACTTAGAGTGAAGCACGCGGAGGGTAGTCATTTCCGGTCTTCTTGGCCTTTTGCCTTTGCGACGACTTTTCGTGTCCTGCTTCGCCTCATCATCATCATCATCATCATCATCATCATCATCATCATCATCATCATCATCATCATCATATATAGCGTGAAGCTCTGCACGATGCCCATTGATTTCAAGTCCGCCTTGCTTTCGGCCCATCTTTGGTCCTCTACGGCATGTTGAGCAGGGTACCAAGCAGATTCTCGCACATGTTCTTCGTGATATGCATGACATCAAGGCTGTGAGGCACACGGTGGATCTTCCAAGACGGCAAGTCCCGTAAAATGCACCTCGTTTTCCATACCTTCAGCAGCGACTCTGGCGCCTTTCGCTTCTTTCCGGCTCTGGCGCCTTTTGCTTCTTTCCGGCGGGGCGGTCTATCCAATTTTTCAACAGCTTGTCTATTTCCTCGCCGCTCCTCGTACAGGCGTTTTCGAGTTCGGTTTCACCATCGAACAGATCCTTGTGTTTCCTCCACGGGTCATCGCCGCGAAGCCACCTTCGATGTCCCATGAACACGGTTTTCAAAGACCGGGATCTCTATCTAGTCGGGCGATACGTTGTGTCATCCATGCACCTTACGCATCCGGAAAATCCGTGGACTACCTACCTCATGAGATAGTCGTGGCACCGTCGTGAGCGGTCACGGCTCTCATAGGGAAATATTCTTTCTCTGCGGCCCCACGTATTGGTGGCGTTTTCCACAGCGTGTCAAGCTCCTCTTCAAAGAGCCCCAGTCTGATTGATGTCGTTCCTGGTTGTTTCGCCCTTCAATTAGCATACTCATGTGAATGTACTTCCTCTTCATGCACAACCGTGGGGGAAGGTTGTACATCCACACAAACACAAAGCCAGGTGCTATGTGTGCTTCTCTGGCTGCCAAACGGATTGACTCCATCGGTGCTCGCGCCCAAAGACGATGTTCCTTGGATCGTTCCCAAATTCCGAGTCTTGAAGTTCAACGCTTGCCACCGCTCGCATCCTTAGGGTGACTCAGCATCTTGTCTTTTTATCTATCTCCGGATCATTTCGTCATCTTCCCGCTTCTTCTCCTCCCTATCCGCGTGCCAACGCAGGAGCTTTGCTACCTTAGGGTCCGCGAAATAGCGCCGCAGACGAGGAGTGATCGGAAAGTACCACACCACTTTTCAGGAGCTTTCTTCCTCTTCTTGTATCGAGTGGCGCGCACACGGACATATGGTAGACTCAGCGTGCTCGTCCCGATAAATGATGCAATTGTTCATGCACACATGGTATTTCACGTCATGTAAATCGAGAGGACACACGATTTTCTTCGCCTCCTCCAAACTGGTCGGGCACTTGTTCCCCTTGGGAAGACGTTCGTGCGAATGACATGTTCTCGCCGAAGCATCGTCGGTCATTTTGTGTTTTACCTTCATATCCAGAGCCATGAGCGTTACTTTCAAAGCGGGTATCCTCGGCCTGCATCCTTCATACAATGGAGTAACCGCGTCTAACTCAAGTTGATCCATCTTGGCTTTCTCTCGGGCGGCAGCTCTTGCGTTATCCGTGCCGCTTGAGAAGCAGCTCTTGAATATGAGGGTCCTGCACCCAGCCCATCGATGGTCGCGTAAATGCGCTCCGCCGACATCATCATCTTCATGATCATGCCCGTCGCCTGCTCGGCATCTTCCTCATCATCATGTCCTGCATCTTCTACATGATGACTGTGTACAACATCACGGTCGTGATCATCTCCGGGGATTCTTCGTCTTCTCGCCCGCCCGAGCTGCGGTGGTTGTCTTGCTGCCCTTCCTCATTTCTTGCCCGCCCGCATGGGCGACTTCGTAGTCATCTTCATCACCTTGCCACCGATAGCCATCCATGAAACCACGCAACAGCAGGTGGTCCCGCACCTGCCGGAATCCGGGTCCGCAATAAGGCTCTTGACTTGCATCTTCGACACGGACATCTTATCTTCGTCTCGTTCTTTTGAAGCATCTCGGCCTTCGCGGACCTCAAAACCTATTCACGATGCCTTCGGTCATCGTATGCGGACCATGGTCGCTGCGAGGTAGAGCAAAACGATATTTTAGAACCAAACAAAAATTTGGCATGACTTTCCCTAAAATAGGACCAAAAGAATGCTTAATGCCAAAATTTCGCTTGAAACGGAAATGAATCAACATTCCGGCAAAATATTGGCAACTATCGCATTTCAAATACCGGTACACCTCCAAACACAAACACATATGAAACACCACAAACATATGCAACACCACGAACATACATAGATCTAGCTAGGCCGTAAAAAGTGCATGTGCACATTGTTGTAGGGAGAACAACCTAAATATAGCTTCCCCTTACTTACCTATTAAAACAAGGTAATTTAACCACTTAATTTGAATGAATCTATGGTGGAAATGAGGTGAAAAAGAGGAGGCACCCGAGACAAGGAGGAGGTGGAGAGAATGAAGTGGGGAGAAAGTGAGTGTGTGGGTAGGAGAGGCTGTCCCAAATATCTTGTTGCTGCCCACTTACTAATGGCGCACCTCTTGCATGGTGCGCCATTAGTAGTTACAACTACTAATGACGCACTTAAGCAGGATGCGCCATTAGTATGTTTGGATAGGCGCACTAGTTCAAAAAAAAATTCTATACTAATGGCGCACCCGCTGCCTGGTGCGCCATTAGTAGTTACAACTACTAATGGCGCACTTGGGCAGGATGCGCCATTAGTATGTTTGGATAGGCGCACTAGTTCAAAAAAAATTCTATATTAATGGCGCACCGGCTGCCTGGTGCGCCATTAGTAGTTACAACTACTAATGGCGCACTTTGGCAGGATGCGCCATTAGTATGTTTGGATAGGCGCACTAGTTAAAAAAATATTTCTATACTAATGGCGCACCTTTGCTGTGCGCCATTAATAGTTACAACTACTAATGGCGCACTTGGTCAGGATGCGCCATTAGTATGTTTGGACAGGCGCACCAGTTAAATTTTTTTTGATACTAATGGCGCACCCTTTGCCAGGTGCGCCATTAGTAGTTTAAACTCTAATGGCGCATCAGATGGTTGTGCGCCATTAGTATATACTAATGGCGCACCAGCTTTGCAATGCGCCATTAGTATATACTAATGGCGCACCAGCTTTCTGGTGCGCCATTAGTGTCAATCCCATCTATAGCCCTTTTTCTAGTAGTGATTAGTAAAATATACTAATGGCGTGGCACTAATGGCGCACCACTAATGCGCCATTAATGGCCAAATTAGGTGCGCCATTAGTAGGCCTTTTCCTAGTAGTGGTTGCTACATCTTGAGCTTGCGTTGGTTTTCCTTGAAGAAGAAAGGGTGATGCAGCAATAGTAGCGTAAGTATTTCCCTAAATTTTTTAGAACCAAGGTATCAATCCAGTAGGAGGCTCCTCAAAAGTCCCACGCACCTACACAAACAAACAAAGAACTCGCAACCAACGCAATAAAGGGGTTGTCAATCCCTTCATGGCCACTTGCGAAAGTGAGATCTGATAGAGATAGTATGATAAGATAAACATATTTTTGGTATTTTATAATATAGATTGGAAAAGTAAAGATGCAAATAAAACTAGATTGAAAGCTGATATGATAAAAGATAGACCCTGTTGGGAAACGTAGTAATTTCAAAAAATTTCCTACGATCACGCAAGACCATGGTGATGGCATAGCAACGAGAGGGAAGAGTGTCCGTCCACGTACCCTCGTAGACCGAAAGCGGAAGCGTTATAACAACGCGATTGATGTAGTTATGCGTCTTCACGATCCGACCGATCCAAGCACCGAACGTCACGGCACCTCCGAGTTACGCACACGTTCAGCTCGATGGCGATCCCCGGACTCCGATCCAAAGAAAGTGTCGGGGATGAGTTCCACAAGCACGACGGGCGTGGTGGCGATGTTGATGCTCCACCGACGCAGGGCTTCGCCTAAGCTCATGACGATATGACTTCTCCGGCGCAGGCTTACGCCTAAGCTCATGACGATATGACCGAAGTGGAATATGGTGGAAGGGGCACCGCACACGGCTAAGGAAAGATCCGTAGACCAACTTGTGTCTCTTGGGGTGCCCCTGCCCCGTATATAAAGGAGCCAAGGGGAGGTGGCGGCCCAAGGGAGGAGGCGCGCAAGGGAGTCCTACTCCTCCGGAGTAGGACTCCCTCCAATCCTAGTTGGATTAGGATTCCGGAGGGGAAAGAGAGAGAGGGCGGCCCACCTTTCCTAGTCCTAATAGGACTAGGGGAAGGGGGCGCGCCACCTAGGGCTGCCCTTCTCCTTTCCTCCAAGGCCCACTATGGGCCCATGTAGTTCCCGGGGTTCGGTAACCTCTCGGTACTCCGGTAAATTCGATTTCACTCGGAACCTTTCCGATGTCCAAATGTAGGCTTCAATATATCAATCTTTATGTCTCGACCATTTCGAGACTCCTCGTCATGTCCGTGATCACATCCGGGACTCGAACAAACTTCGGTGCATCAATACTTATAAACTCATAATGAACTGTCATCGAAGCGTTAAGCGTGCGGACCCTACGGGTTCGAGAACTATGTAGACATGACCTAGAACCATTCTCGGTCAATAACCAATAGCGGAACCTGGATGCCCATATTGGTTCCTACATATTCTACGAAGATCTTTATCGGTCAAACCGCATAACGACATACGTTGTTCCCTTTGTCATCGGTATGTTACTTACCCGAGATTCGATCGTCGGTATCCAATACCTAGTTCAATCTCGTTACCGGTAAGTCTCTTTACTCGTTCCGTAATACATCATCTCACAACTAACTCATTAGTTGTAATGCTTGCAAGGCTTAAGTGATGTGTATTACCGAGAAGGCCTAGAGATACCTCTCCGACAATCGGAGTGACAAAACCTAATCTCGAAATCGCCAACCCAACAAGTACCTTTGGAGACACCTGTAGTACTCCTTTATAATCACCCGATTCGTTGTGACGTTTGGTAGTACCCAAAGTGTTCCTCCGGTAAACGGAGTTGCATAATCTCATAGTTATAGGAACATGTATGGGTCATGAAGAAAGCATTAACATACTAAGCGATCAAGTGTTAAGCTAACGGAATGGGTCATGTCAATCAGATCATTCAACTAATGATGTGACCTTGTTAATCAAATAACAACTCCTTGTTCATGGTTAGGAAACATAACCATCTTTGATTAACAAGCTAGTCAAGTAGAGGCATACTAGTGACATCTTGTTTGTCTATATATTCACACATGTATTATGTTTCCGGTTAATACAATTCTAGCATGAATAATAAACCTTTATCATGATATAAGGAAATAAATAATAACTTTATTATTGCCTCTAGGGCATATTTCCTTGATCTCCCACTTGCACTAGAGTCAATAATCTAGATTACAAAGTAATGATCCTAACACCCATGGAGTCTTGGTGCTGATCATGTTTTGCTCGTGGAAGAGGCTTAGTCAACGGGTCTGCGCAACATTGAGATCCGTATGTATTTTGCAAATCTCTATGTCTCCCACTTGGACTTGGTCCCGAATGGAATTGAAGCGTCTCTTGATATGCTTGGTCCTCTTGTGAAATATGGATTCCTTTGCCAAGGCAATTGCACCAGTATTGTCACAGAAGATCTTCATCGGTCCCGATGCACTAGGTATGACACCTAGATCGGAAATGAACTCTTTCATCCAGACTCCTTCATTCGCTGCTTTCGAAGCAGCTATGTACTCCGCTTCACATGTAGATCCCGCCACGGCGCTTTGTTTAGAACTGCACCAACCGACAGCTCCACCGTTTAATAAAAACACGTATCCGGTTTGCGATTTAGAATCGTCCGGATCAGTGTCAAAAGCTTACATCGGCGTAACCATTTACGACTAGCTCTTTGTCACCTCCATATATGAGAAACATATCCTTAGTCCTTTTCGGTATTTCGGGATGTTCTTGACCGCTGTCCGATGATCCATTCTGGATTACTTTGGTACCTTCCTGCCAAGCTTACGCCTAAGCATACGTCGGTCTGGTACACAGCATTGCATACATGATAGAGCCTATGGCTGAAGCATAGGGAACATCTTTCATTTTCTCTCTATCTTCTGCTTTGTGGTCGGGCATTGAGTCGACTCAATCTTACACCTTGCAACACAGGGTAAAAACCTTTCTTTGCCTGATCCATTTTGAACTTTTTCAAAACTTTATCAAGGTATGTGCTTTGTGAAAGTCCAATTAAGCGTCTTGATCTATCTCTATAGATCTTGATGCCCAATATGTAAGCAGCTTCACCGAGGTCTTTCATTGAAAAACTTTTATTCAAGTATCCTTTTATGCTATCCAGAAATTCTATATCATTTCCAATCAATAATATGTCGTCCACATATAATATCGAGAAATGCTCTGAGCTCCCACTCACTTTCTTGTAAATACGAGGCTTCTCCAAAAGTCTGTACAAACCCATATGCTTTGATCACACTATCAAAGCGTTTATTCCAACTCGAGATGCTTGCACGGACCATAAATTGATCGCTGGAGCTTGCACACTTTGTTAGCACCTTTTGGATCGACAAAACCTTACGGTTGCATCATATACAACTCTTCTTCTAGAAATCCATTCAAGAATGCAGTTTTACATCCATTTGCCAAATTTCATAATCATAAAATGCGGCAATTGCTAACATGATTCGGACAGACTTAAGCATCGCCACGGGTGAGAAAGTCTCATCGTAGTCAACCCCTTGAACTTGTCGAAAACCTTTCGCAACAAGTCGAGCTTTGTAGACAGTTATATTACCATCGTGTCGGTCTTCTTCTTAAAGATCCATTTATTTTCAATGGCTTGCCGATCATCGGGCAAGTCAACCAAAGTCCATACTTTGTTCTCATACATGGATCCCATCTCAGATTTCATGGCTTCCAGCCATTTTGCGAATCTGGGCTCACCATCGCTTCTTCATAGTTTGTAGGTTCGCCATGGTCAAGTAACATGACTTCGGAATAGGATTACCGTACCACTCACAGTGCGTATTTTACTCTGGTTGACCTACGAGGTTCAGTAGTAACTTGATCTGAAGCTTCATGGTCATCATCATTAGTTTCCTCACTAATTGGTGTAGTTGTTACAGGAACCATTTCTTGTGATGAACTACTTTCCAATAAGGGAGCAGATACAGTTATCTCATCAAGTTCTACTTTTCTCCCACTCACTTCTTTCGAGAGAAACTCTTTCTCTAGAAAGGATCCGAATTTAGCAACGAAAATCTTGCCTTCAGATCTGTGATAGAAGGTGTACCCAATAGTCTCCTTTGGGTATCCTATGAAGACACATTTTTCCGATTTGGGTTCGAGCTTATCTGGTTGAAGTTTCTTTACATAAGCATCGCAGCCCCAAACTTTAAGAAGCGACAACTTTGGTTTCTTGCCAAACCACAGTTCATAAGGTGTCGTCTCAACGGATTTTGACGGTGTCCTATTCAACGTGAATGCGGCCGTCTCTAAAGCATAACCCCAAAGCGATAGCGGTAAATCGGAAATAGACATCATAGATCGCACCATATCTAGTAAAGTACGACGATTCTGACGTTCGGACACACCATTTCTCTGTGGTGTTCGGGTGGCGTGAGTTGCGAAAACTATTCCACATTGTTTCAAATGTAAACCAAACTCGTAACTCAAATATTCTCCTCCACGATCAGATCGTAGAAATTTTATTTTCTTGTTACGATGATTTTCCACTTCACTCTGAAATTCTTTTGAACTTTTCAAATGTTTCAGATTTGTGTTTCATTAAGTAGATATACCCATATCTGCTCAAATCATCTGTGAAGGTGAGAAAATAACGATACCCTTGGCGTGCCTCAACATTCATTGGACCACAAACATCAGTATGTATGATTTCCAACAAATCAGTTGCTCGCTCCATAGTTCCGGAGAACGGCGTTTTGGTCATCTTGCCCATGGGGCACGGTTCGCAAGTACCAAGTGATTCATAATCAAGTGATTCCGAAGCCCATCAAGATGGAGTTTCTTCATGCGTTTTACACCGATATGACCTAAGCGGCGGTGCCACAAATAAGTTGCACTATCATTATCAACTCTGCATCTTTTGGCTTCAACATTATGAATATGTGTATCACTACTGTCGAGATTCAACAAGAATAGACCATTCTTCAAGGGTGCATGACCATAATATTACTCATATAAATAGAACAACCATTATTCTCTGATTTAAATGAATAACCGTCTCGCATTAAACAAGATCCAGATATAATGTTCATGCTCAACGCTGGCACCAAATAACAATTATTTAGGTCTAAAACTAATCCGAAGGTAGATGTAGAGGTAGCGTGCCGATTGCGATCACATCGACTTTGGAACCATTTCCAACGCGCATCGTCACCTCGTCCTTAGCCAATCTTCGGCTTAATCCGTAGTTCTGTTTCGAGTTGCAAATATTAGCAATGAACCAGTATCAAATACCAGTACTCTGCGAGTATTAGTAAGGTACACATCAATAACATGTATATCACATATACCTTTGTTCACCTTGCCATCCTTTTATCCGCCAAATACTTGGGGCAGTTCCGCTTCGGTGTCCGTGCGCTTGCGGTAAAAACACTTTCAGTTTAGGGCTTAGGTCCAAACTTGGGTTTCTTCTCTTGATCAGCAACTTTCTTGCTGTTCCTTTTGAAGTTTCCTTCTTCTTCCCTTTGCCCTTTTCTTGAAACTAGTGGTCTTGTTGATCATCAACACTTGATGCTCTTTCTTGATTTCTACCTCCGCAGCTTTTAGCATCGCGAAGAGCTCGAGGAATTGTTTTAGTCATCCCTTGCATATTATAGTTCATCACGAAGCTCTTGTAGCTTGGTGGCGATGATTGGAGAATTACATCAATGACACTATCATCCGGAAGATTAACTCCCAGCTGAATTAAGTGATTGTTATACCCGGACATTTTGAGTATGTGCTCCTTGTGAACTATTCTCCTCCATCTTGCAGCTATAGAACTTATTGGAGACTTCATATCTCTCAATCCGGGCATTTGCTTGAAATATTAACTTCAACTCCTGGAACATCTCATATGCTCCATGACGTTCAAAACGTCGTTGAAGACCCGGTTCTAAGCCGTAAAGCATGGCACACTTGAACTATAGAGTAGTCATCAGCTCTGCTTTGCCGACGTTCACAACTTCTCGCTCGGCATCTCGCAGCCTGTCACCCAGCGGTGCTTCCGGGGCGTAATTTTTACATGCAGCAATGAGGATAATCCTCAGAATTACGGACCCGATCCGTGTAATTGCTACCATCATCTTTCAACTTTGCTTTCTCAAGGAACGCATTAAAATTCAACGGAACAACAAAGACGAGCCATCTATCTACGGTAAACATAGACAAGCAAAATACTATCGGTACTAAGTTCATGATAAATTTAAGTTCAATTAATCATATTAAAAAACTCCCACTTAGACAGACATCTCTCTAGTCATCTAAGTGATCACGTGATCCATATCAACTAAACCATGTCCGATCATCACGTGAGATGGAGTAGTTTCAATGGTGAACATCACTATGTTGATCATATCTACTATATGATTCACGCTCGACCTTCGGTCTCCGTGTTAGAGGCCATATCTGTTATATGCTAGGCTTGTCAAGTTTAACTTTGAGTATTCTGCGTGCGCAACTGTTTTGCACCCGTTGTATTTGAGCGTGAGAGCCTATCACACCCGATCTTCACGTGGTGTCTCAAAGACGAAGAACTTTCGCAGCGGTGCATACTCAGGGAGAACACTTCTTGATAATTTCAGTGAGAGATCATCTTATAATGCTACCGTCAATCAAAGCAAGATAAGATGCATAAAGGATAAACATCACATGCAATCAATATAAGTGATATGATATGGTCATCATCATCTTGTGCTTGTGATCTCCATCGCCGAAGCACCGTCATGATCACCATCGTCACCGTCGCGACACCTTGATCTCCATCGTAGCATCGTTGTCGTCTCGCCAACTATTGCTTCTACGACTATCGCTACTCCTTAGTGATAAATTAAAGCAATTACATGGCGTTTGCATTTCATACAATAAAGCGACAACCATATGGCTCCTGCCAGTTGCCGATAACTTCGGTTACAAAACATGATCATCTCATACAATAAAATATAGCATCACGTCTTGACCACATCACATCACAACATGCCCTGCAAAAACAAGTTAGACGTCCTCTACTTTGTTGTTGCAATTTTTACGTGGCTGCTACGGGCTGAGCAAGAACCGTTCTTACCTACGCATCAAAAACCACAGCGATAGTTTGTCAAATAGACTCCGTTTTAACCTTCTCAAGGACCGGGCGTAGCCATACTCGGTTCTACTTATGTGAGAGAGTATGACTACCGCCGGTCACCTTTAAGCAACGAGTGCTCGGAGCGGTGAAACCAGTCTCGCGTAAGCGTACGCGTAGTGTCGGTCCGGGCCGCTTCATCTCACAATACCGCTGAACCAAAGTATGACCTGCTGGTAGGCAGTATGACTTGTATCGTCCACAACTCACTTGTGTTCTACTCGTGCATATGACATCAACGCATAAAACCAGGCTCGGATGCCCTTTGGGGAAGCGTAGTAATTTCAAAAATTTCCCTACGATCACGCCAAGACCATGGTGATGGCATAGCAACGAGAGGGAAGAGTGTCCGTCCACGCACTCGTGAGACCGAAAGTGGGCGTTATAACAACGCGATTGATGTAGTCGCATTTCTTCACGATCCGACCGATCCAAGCACCGAGCGTCACGGCACCTCCGAGTTACGCACACGTTCAGCTCGATGGCGATCCCGGACTCCGATCCAGCAAAGTGTCGGGATGAGTTCCGTCAAGACGACGGCGTGGTGACGATGTTGATGCTCCACCGACGCGGGCTTCGCCTAAGCTCATGACGATATGACTTCTCCGGCGCGGGGCTTCGCCTAAGCTCATGACGATATGACGAAGTGGAATATGGTGGAAGGGGCACCGCACACGGCTAAGGAAAGATCCAGAGATCAACTTGTGTCTCTTGGGGTGCCCCCTGCCTGTATATAAAGGAGCCAAGGGGAGGTGGCGGCCCAAGGGAGGAGGCGCACTAAGGAGTCCTACTCCTCCGGGAGTAGGACTCCCTCCAATCCTAGTTGGATTAGGATTCCGGAGGGAGGAAAGAGAGAGAGGGGCGGCCCACCTTTCCTAGTCCTAATAGGACTAGGGGAAGGGGGCGTGACCACCTAGGGCTGCCCTTCTCCTTTCCTCCAAGGCCCACTATGGGCCCATGTAGTTCCCGGGGGTTCGGTAACCTCTCGGTACTCGGTAAATTCGATTTCACTCGGAACCTTTCCGATGTCCAAATGTAGGCTTCCAATATATCAATCTTTATGTCTCGACCATTTCGAGACTCCTCGTCATGTCCGTGATCACATCCGGGACTCGAACAAACTTCGTGCATCAATACTTATAAACTCATAATGAACTGTCATCGAAGCGTTAAGCGTGCGGACCCTACGGGTTCGAGAACTATGTAGACATGACCTAGAACCATTCTCGGTCAATAACCAATAGCGGAACCTGGATGCCCATATTGGTTCCTACATATTCTACGAAGATCTTTATCGGTCAAACCGCATAACGACATACATTGTTCCTCTGTCATCGGTATGTTACTTAGAGATTCGATCGTCGGTATCCAATACCTAGTTCAATCTAGTTACCGGTAAGTCTCTTTACTCGTTCCGTAATACATCATCTCACAACTAACTCATTAGTTGTAATGCTTGCAAGGCTTAAGTGATGTGTATTACCGAGAAGGCCTAGAGATACCTCTCCGACAATCGGAGTGACAAAACCTAATCTCGAAATCGCCAACCCAACAAGTACCTTTGGAGACACCTGTAGTACTCCTTTATAATCACCCGATTACGTTGTGGACGTTTGGTAGTACCAAAGTGTTCCTCCGGTAAACGGGAGTTGCATAATCTCATAGTTATAGGAACATGTATGGGTCATGAAGAAAGCATTAACATACTAAGCGATCAAGTGTTAAGCTAACGGAATGGGTCATGTCAATCAGATCATTCAACTAATGATGTGACCTTGTTAATCAAATAACAACTCCTTGTTCATGGTTAGAAAACATAACCATCTTTGATTAACAAGCTAGTCAAGTAGAGGCATACTAGTGACATACTTTGTTTGTCTATATATTCACACATGTATTATGTTTCCGGTTAATACAATTCTAGCATGAATAATAAACCTTTATCATGATATAAGGAAATAAATAATAACTTTATTATTGCCTCTAGGGCATATTTCCTTCAGACCCGGGGCCATACGTTTCACTAGTGGCTTCTCTCAAGATAACATAAGTATTACAGTGGGTGAACAGATTACTGCCGATCAATTGATAGAAAAGCGATTAATTATGAGATTATCTAGGCATGACCATGTATATAGGCATCACATCCGCGACAAGTAGACCGACTCCTGCCTGCATCTACTACTATTACTCCACACATCAACCGCTATCCAGCATGCATCTAGAGTATTAAGTTCATAAGAACAGAGTAACGCATTGAGAAAGATAACATGATGTAGAGGGATAAACTCATGCAATATGATATAAACCCCATCTTTTTATCCTCGATGGCAACAATACAATACGTGCCTTGCAACCCCTGTTGTCACTGGGTAAGGACACCGCAAGATTGAACCCAAAGCTAAGCACTTCTCCCATGGCAAGAAAGATCAATCTAGTAGGCCAAACCAAACTGATAATTCGAAGGGGACTTGCAAAGATAACTCAATCATACATAAAATAATTCAGAGGAGATTCAAATATTTCTCATAGATAAACTTGATCATAAAACCCACAATTCATCGGATCTCGACAAACACACCGCAAAAAGATTTACATCGAATAGATCTCCACAAGAAAGGGGGAGAACATGGTATTGAGATCCAAAAAGAGAGAAGAAGCCATCTAGCTAATAACTATAGACCCGAAGGTCTGTGGTAAACTACTCACAACTCATCGGAGGGGCTATGGTGTTGATGTAGAAGCCCTCCTTGGTCGATTCCCCCTCCGTGAGCGCCGTGAAAGGCTCCAAGATGGGATCTCGTGGATACAGAAGGTTACGGCGGTGGAAATTGTTTTTTGTTGGCTCCCTGGATGTTTTCGGGGTACGTGGGTATATATAGGAGGAATAAGTAGGTCGGTGGCCGCCCGAGGGGCCCATGAGACAGGGGGCGCGCCCTATAGGGGTGGGCGCGCCCTCCACCCTCGTGGCCGCCACGGCTGCTTCTTGGCTTGCACCCCAAGTCCTCTGGATCACGTTCGTTCCAAAAATTACGCTCCCGAAGGTTTCATTCCGTTTGGACTCCGTTTGATATTCCTTTTCTTCGAAATACTGAAATAGGAAAAAAAACAGCAATACGGGTTGGGCCTCCGGTTAGTAGGTTAGCCCCAAAAATGATATAATGTGTAAAATAAAGCCCATAAACATCCAAAAGGGGTAATATAATAGCATGGAACAATAAAAAATTATAGATACATTGGAGATGTATCAAGCATCACCAAGCTTAACTCCTGCTCGTCCTCGAGTAGGTAAATGATAAAAACAGAATTTTTGATGTGGAATGCTACCTAGCATAATTCTCAATGTAATTTTCTTTATTGTGGCACGAATGTTCAGATCCAAATGATTCAAAATAAAAGTTCATATTGACACAAGAAATAGTAATACTTCAAGCATACTAAACAAAGCAATCATGTCTTCTCAAAATAACATGGCTAAAGAAAGTTCATCCCTACAAAATCATATAGTTAGGCTATGCTTCATTTTCGTCACACAAAAATGTTCCCAAATTCTACACGCCCGATGACAAGCCAAGCAATTGTTTCGTACTTCAATAATCTCAAACTTTTTCAACTTTCACGCAATACATGAGCGTGAGCCATGGATATAGCACTATGGGTGGAATGGAATATGATGATGGGGATTGTGTGGAGAAGACAAAAAAGGAGAAAGTCTCACATTGACGAGGATAATCAACGAGCTATGGAGATGCCCATCAATTCATGTCAACATGAGGAGTAGGGATTGCCATGCAACGGATGCACTAGAGCTATAAATGAACGAAAGCTCAACAAAAGAAAACTAGTGGGTGTGCATCCAACTTGCTTGCTCACGAAGACCTAGGGCATTTGAGGAATCCCATCGTAGGAATATACAAGCCAAGTTCTATAATGAAAAATTCCCACTAGCATATGAAAGTGACAACATATGAGACTCTCTGTATGAAAAACATGGTGCTACTTTGAAGCACAATATATGAGACTCGCTATATGAAGGACATGGTGCTAGTTTGAAGCACAAGTGTGGAAAAAGAGATAGTAACATTGCCCCTTTTTATTTTATTTTCTTCTTTTTTTCTTTTTTCTTTTTTTCTTTGGCCTTTTTTTTGGCCTTTTTTTTTTCTTAGGACAATGCTCTAATAATGATGATCATCACACTTGTATTGATTTATAACACATGAATTACAACTCAAAACTAGAACAAGATATGACTCTATATGAATGGCTCCGGCAGTGTACCGGGATGGCGCAATGAATCAAGAGTGACATGTATGAAAAATTATGCATTGTGGCTTTGCCACAAATACGATGTCAACTACATGATCATGCAATGGCAATATGACAAAAGTAATGCTTGTCATGATGATAAACGGAATGGTGGAAAGTTGCATGGCAATATATCTCGGAATGGCTATGGAAATTCCATAATAGGTAGGTATGGTGGCTGTTTTGAGGAAGATATAAGGAGGTGTATGTGTGATAGAGCGTATCGTATCACGGGGTTTGGATGCACCGGCGAAGTTTGCACCAACTCTCAAGGTGAGAAACGGCAATGCAGTGCAATCAAGAGGCTAGCAATGGTGGAAAGGTAAAAGTGTGTATAATCCATGGACTCAACATTAGTCAAAAGAACTCATATACTTATTGCAAAAATTTAGAAGTCATCAAAAACCAAGCACTACGTGCATGCTCCTAGAGGGATAGATTGGTAGGAAAAGACCATCGCTCGTCCCCGACCGCCACTCATAAGGATGCACAATCCAGGTACACTTCATGTTTCAAATTTGTTACACAACTTTAACCATACGTGCATGCTACAGGACTTGCTAACTTCAACACAAGCATTCTTTAAATTCATAATCACCCAACTAGCATGACTTTAATATCACTACCTCCATATCTCAAAACAATTATCAAGTATCAAATTGATCATAGCATACAATTCACTTCCTATGATAGTTTTTATTATACCCAACTTGGATGCCTACCATTCTAGGACCAATTTTATAACCATAGCAAATACCATGCTGTTCTAAAAGACTCTCAAAATAATATAAGTGAAGCATGAGAGACTAGCAATTTCTACAAAATTAAGCCACCGCGTGCTCTAAAAGATATAAGTGAAGCACTAGAGCAAAAACTATCTAGCTCAAAAGATATAAGTGAAGCACATAGAGTATTCTAATAAATTTCAATCAAGTAGGCTTCTCCCAAAAAGTGTGTACATCAAGGATGATTGTGGTAAACTAAAAAGCAAATACTAATATCATACACGACGCTCCAAGCAAAACACATATCATGTGGCGAATAAAAATATAGCTCCAAGTAAAGTTACCAATGAAAAAGAGGGGCATCCCCAAGCTTAGGCTTTTGGATATTCTTGAATATCTTGGGGTGCCATGGGAATCCCCAAGCTTAGGATTTTGCCACTCCTTATTCCATAGTCCATCAAATCTTTACCCAAAACTTGAAAACTTCACAACACAAAACTCAACAGGAAATCTCATAAACTCCGTTAGTGAAAGAAAACAAAATCACCACATAAGGTACTGTAATGAACTCATTCTTTATTTATTTTGGTGTTAAACCTACTGTATTCCAAGTTCTCTATGGTTCATACCACTTAATACTAGCCATAGATGCATCAAAAGAAGCAAACAACACACGAAAAACAGAATCTGTCAAAAACAGAACAGTCTGTAGCAATCAGTAACTAACGCAAACTGATGGAACTCTAAAAATCCTACCAAAATAGGAATTCCTGGGCAATTTGTCTATTGATCTGAAGCAAAAAGAATCAACGCAAAAGCACGTTTCTGTGATTTATCAAAACTAATTTCGTGCGCGTAAAGTTTCTGTTTTTCAGCAGAATCAAATTAACTATCACCATAGGTTATCCTATAGGTTCTACTTGGCACAAAGACTAATTAAAACACATCTAAACAGAAGGTAGAAGCAAAATTTATTATTAAACAGAAACAAAAACAAAAAACACAAATAAAATTGGGTTGCCTCCCAACTAGCGTTATCGTTTAACACCCCCAGCTAGGTATAAAATCGAAGATAGATCTAAGTAGTGCCATCTTTAATTTTCAGTTTTTTAGCGGAGTCATGATCAAATCCGGGAGGTTCTTTATGTTTCCCTTCATACTCGGAAATTTTTAGATCTAAAGAATCCAACCGCTTATTGCAAAGAGTAATCAACATATTCATGCGGTGAAGATTTCCGCTAACACTTTTAAGAGGCTCAAGATACTTTTGTAATATTTTTGTTACTTCGCAAATCTTTCCAAACACTTGTATTTCTTCTTGGGTAGGATGTGGTCCTCCCTTTTGAGGTAGTGTTACCACTATTCCCTCTATAATCTCATGCGCAATACTAGGATCAATTTCAATAAAATTTCCCTTGGCAATGCAATCCAAGAGTTGTCTATGCATCATATTTAGCCCAACATAAAAATTGCCAAGTAAAATTCTAAAATTTACCTCTAGGGTGCAATTGCGGTAAGATTCCATCATCCTATACCAAGCATCTTTTAAGTTTTCTCCTTGCCTTTTCTTGAAGTGAAGAACTTCCAACTCGAGATACATAGGAGTGGATAAGGAACTAGACATAACGACGAGCAAACAAAAGACAAGCGGAAGAGAGAGGAGATTGGGAAAGAGAGGGCGAATAAAACGGCAAGGCTGAAGTGGGGGAGAGGAAAACGAGAGGCAAATGGCAAATAAGGTAAATGCGAGGGAGATGAGTTTGTGATGGGTACTTGGTATGTCTTGACTTGAGCGAAGACCTCCCCGACAGCGGCGCCAGAAATCCTTCTTGCTACGTCTTCAGCTTGCGTTGGTTTTCCTTGAAGTGGAAAGGGTGATGCAGAAATAGTAGCGTAAGTATTTCCCTCAGTTTTTGAGAACCAAGGTATCAATCCAGTAGGAGGCTCCTCAAAAGTCCCACGCACCTACACAAACAAACAAAGAACTGCAACCAACGCAATAAAGGGGTTGTCAATCCCTTCACGGCCACTTGTAAAGTGAGATCTGATAGAGATAGTATGATAAGATAAATATATTTTTGGTATTTTATAATATAGATTGGAAAAGTAAAGATGCAAATAAAAGTAGATTGAAAGCTTATATGATAAAAGATAGACCCCGGGGGTCATAGGTTTCACTAGTGGCTTCTCTCAAGATAGCATAAGTATTACGGTGGGTGAACAAATTACTGTCGAGCAATTGATAGAAAAGCGAATAATTATGAGATTATCTAGGCATGATCATGTATATAGGCATCACGTCCGCGACAAGTAGACCGACTCATGCCTGCATCTACTACTATTACTCCACACATCGACCGCTATCCAACATGCATCTAGAGTATTAAGTTCATAAGAACAGAGTAACGCATTAAGAAAGATGACATGGTGTGGAGGGATAAACTCATGAAATATGATATAAACCCCATCCTTTTATCCTCGATGGCAACACTACAATACGTGCCTTGCAACCGCTGCTGTCATTGGGTAAGGACACCGCAAGATTGAACCCAAAGCTAAGCACTTCTCCCATGGCAAGAAAGATCAATCTAGTAGGCCAAACCAAACTGATAATTCGAAGAGACTTGCAAAGATAACTCAATCATACATAAAAGAATTCAGAGGAGATTCAAATATTTCTCATAGATAAAATTGATCATAAACCCACAATTCATCGGATCTCGACAAACACACCGCAAAAAGAGTTACATCGAATAGATCTCCACAAGAGAGGGGGACACTAGTAGAAAAAGGGGCTATCGTTGAGGCCTGTTTTGCCCATTAGTCCCGGTTCAATCCAGAACCGGGACTAATGCGAGCATTTATCCCAGTTCATGAGCCCAGGGGGCCGGCCGGGCCACGTGGGCCATTGGTCCCGGTTCGTCCGGACCTTTTGGTCCCAGTTGGTGGGACGAACCGGGACCAATGGTCTGGCTCTGCCCACCACTATTGGTCCCGGTTGGTGGCATGAACCGGGACCAAAGGCTTCCCTTTAGTCCCGGCTCATGCCACCAACCGGGCTAATGGTGCTGCCTATATATAGCCCCTCGGCGCAAGAGCAGAGCACACTGCCTGCTTTTTTCTGGTCGAGGGAGGGGGCTTGGTGGTGCTCTAGCTCACCTCCTATGCACACAAGGTGTTCGATGGAATGCCCGAGCCACACTACTTAAGCTTTCTCCTCTCCAAGCTCGACCTCTAACCTCCATTTTCCTCAATATTTGTCTAGGTTTAGCGGTCCGTCACGCCCGTCCCCGTCTTTCACCGCCGTCGATCACCATGGCGATCTCATCGCCAGACCACCGTGGTGAGCCTCTTGTTCTTATCTTCTTTATGAAAGGAAAAATATTCTTACTTGTATTATTTTCTTACTTTTATTATTGCATCTTATATAGTGCGATGGTTTTGGTATACGCCCCCGTCGGCCCTCGTCCTGTCTATGATTCGGATGTGGTATATATTATCTTTTCATAACTATTGGTTCATTTATTGTTTATGAAAATTAAGCCGACCAACGTGACATAGATTTTATTTATCTAGGAGGTTGTTGAACCGGAAATTCCAACCGACCCTATTGTCGAGAGGTTAAATTTAGTTGAAGAAGAAAACAATTTCTGGAAGGAAAAATAAAAAAACTTGAGGAGGAGAAGATGATATTGGAGTTGCATGTTATGGATGTCGCCGATGATCACAAGATCAAGATGGATGCAATGCGCTTGAAGATGAGAAAGATTAGAAAATATGCCATTCATACCGAGGCTTGGTATCATTATGCCGTTGGATCAGTTGTTACCTTGGTTGCGATTATGATCGTATTTGTTTTCACATTGAAATGTTTTACATAGTTTCGATGTATGGTTTAATTAATTTAGATGCTCTGCAGAGCTTTATGTTGTTAGATGAGAACTATGTATGTACTTTGGTTTTTATGTGATGATGAACTTCTATTAATTTGGTCATTTAATTATCTATTCATGATGTTACGTAATGATTTTTGACACACTTAATTATATATAATGCACGCAGATGAACGGCAATAGATGTACGGTGTGCAGACACACCTCCGAAAGTACATTAAGGCGTGCATGCTTTTCTCAAGTGGCTGAGGCAAACAAGCAGAATGGTTTTATGTGTTGTCCATGCCCTATATGTGGGAATCTGAAGTCTTACTCGACCGGAAAATCCTTCACACCCACCTGCTTTACAAGGGTTTCATGCCACACTATAATGTTTGGACGAGGCACGGAGAAATAGGGGTTATGATGGAAGGCGGCGAGGAAGAAGAGTACGATGACAACTATGTGCCCCTGAATACGGTGATGCTCTTGAACATCAAGTTGCACAGACGATGTGCACGATGGTGCTGCAACGGGCGAAGCTGCTGAAGATCAAGATGAACCAGACGATGTGCCCCATGATGATGATCTCCGCCGGGTCATTGTCGATGCAAGGACACAATGCGAAAGTCAAAAGGAGAAGCTGAAGTTCGATCGCATGCTAGAGGATCACAAAAAAAGGGTTGTACCCCAATTACGAAGATGGCAACACAAAGCTCGGTACCGTACTCGAATTGCTGCAGTGGAAGGCAGAGAATGCTGTGCTCGATAAAGGATTTGAGAAGCTACTGAAAATAATGAAGAAGAAGCTTCCAAAGGATAACGAATGCCCGACAAAGACATACGCAACAAAGAAGGTGGTATGCCCTCTAGGATTGGAGGTGGAGAAGATACATGCATGCCCTAATGACTGCATCCTCTACCGTGGTGCCTACAAGGATCTGAACGCATGCCGGTATGCGGTGCATTGCGGTATAAGATCGACGAGATGACCAGGTGATGTTGACGGCGAGCCTCCCAGAAGAGGGTTCTGCGAAGGTGATGTGGTATGCTCCTATAATACCACGGTTGAAACGTCTGCTCGTAAAGCGGAGAGCATGCCAAGTTGATGCGATGGCACAGTGAGGACCGTAAGAAAGGCGGGAAGTTGAGAGCACCCGGCCGACGGGTCGCAGTGGAGAAAAATAAAGAGAAAGAACTGGGATGAGATAGCAAAGGACCAAAGGAACGTATGGTTTGCTTTAAGCGCGGATGGCATTAATCCATCCTGGGAGCAGAGCAGCAATCACAGCACCTGGCCCGTGACTCTATGTATGTATAACCTTCCTCCTTGGATGTGCATGAAGCGGAAGTTCATTATGATGCAGTTCTCATCCAAGGCCCTAAGCAACCCGGCAACGACATTGATGTGTACCTAAGGCCATTAGTTGAGGAACTTTTACAGCTGTGGAATGGAAGCGGTGTACGTCGTGGGATGAGCACAAAAGGAGGAATTTGACTGAAGGCGTTGCATGTTCGTGACAATCAACGATTGGCCGCTCTCGATAACCTTCGTGACGGACAAACAAGGGATACCACGCATGCACGCACTGTTTACTTGACACCGATAGTATATACCGGGAAGCTGCGGGAAGAATGTGTACAGGGCCATCGTCGATTTCTTCCGACCAACCATCAATGTCGAAAGAAAGGCAAGCATTTCAAAGCGAGGCAGATCACCGGAAGAAGCCCGCCATGCGTTACCGGTGATCACGCATTTGCTATGGTCAATGATTTACACGTAATCTTTGGAAAGGGTCCCGCGGACTAGCTGTTTCGAATGACGCTGAGAATCACGCACCCATGTGGAAGAAGAAATCTATATTTTGGGACCTACCCTACTGGAAAGACCTAGAGGTCCACTCTTCGATCGACGTGATGCACGTGAAGAAGAACCTTTGCGTGAACCTGCTAGGCTTCTTGGGCGTGTATGGGAAGACAAAAGATACACCTGAGGCACGAGAGGACCTGCAATGCTTGCACGAAAAAGAGGGCATGCCTCCGAAGCAGTATGAAGGTCCTGCCAGCTACGCTCTTACGAAGAAGAGAAAGAAATATTCTTTCAATGCCTGCTTTCGATATGAAGGTCCCGACTGGCTTCTCGTCGAATATAAAGGGAATAATAAATATGTCGAGAGAAAAGTTCCAGAACCTAAAGTCTCATGACTGCCACGTGATTATGACGCAACTGCTTCCGGTTGCATTGAGAGGGCTTCTACCGAAAACGTCCGATTAGCCATTGTGAAGCTATGTGCATTCCTCAATGCAATATCTCGAGAAGGTGATCGATCCAGAAATCGTAGCAACGCTAAGGAGTGATGTGGCGCAATGTCTTGTCGATTTCGAGCTGGTGTTCCCACCATCCTTCTTCAATATCATGACGCTACGTCCTAGTTCATCTAGTCGACAAGATTGTCATTACGGGGCCCGTATTTCTACACAATATGTACCCCTTTGAGAGGTTCATGGGAGTCCTAAAGAAATATGTTCAGAATCCGTGCTAGGCGGAAGGAAGCATCTCCATGGGCCATCAAACGAGAGGATGTCATCGGGTTTTGTGTTGACTTCATTCCTGGCCTTAATAAGATAGGTCTCCCTAAATCGCGGTATGAGGGGAGACTGACCGAAAAGGCACGCTTGGAAGAGACTCAATAATATGCGAGGGACGGATATTCTTGGTCTCAAGCACACTACACAGATTCTGAGAACTCTACCTTGGTGACCCGTATGTCGATGAACACAAGAACAGTCTGCGCTCCAAACACCCGGAGCAAAGGCGACGATTGGATTACATGTGAACACATCAGGACTTTCAGCAGTTGGTTGGAAACACGTCTCGGAGGTGACAGACTGTTTGTGATGAGTTGTACTTGTTGTCCAGGGGACAATCTTCGATTGTAATGATTTGGAAAGGATACGAGAGATAAATGGGAATACATTTTACACGATTGACCAAGATGAAAAGAGCACCAACCAAAACAGCGGTGTCCGCTTTGATGCAACAACCGACAAGGAAATGACACATATTATGGTTACATAGTAGACATATGGGAACTTGACTACGGAGTAGATTTTAAGGTCCCTTTGTTTAAGTGCAAGTGGGTCAATCTGTCAGAGGCGAGTGCAGGTAGACCCACAAAGACGGAATGACAACAGTGGATCTGAAAAATCTTGGGTACACCGACGAACCGTTCGTCCTAGCCAATGATGTGGCACAGGTTATCTATGTGAAGGACATGTCTAGCAGATCGAGGAAAAGAAAAGATAAGGAAGCGAATACATCATACAATGAGCCAAAGCGCCACATAGTTCTTTCAGGAAAAAGGGACATCACAGGAGTGGAGGGCAAGACGGACATGTCTCAAGAGTATGAAAAGTTTCATGAAATTCCCCTTCAAAGTCAAGGCTGACCCAAGCATCACGATAAATGATGAAGATTATCCATGGTTACGGCGCAATAAGCAAAGCGACACAAGCGAAGAAAAAGTGAAGACTTTCTCCGCAACTATTATGATGATACCATGCCAACTTTGTAACACACGCAGTATGATATCATTGTCCGTTTTGTTCATGAACATACTATGCCAACTTTGAGAACCTCGCCAACCGAAGGGTGCTCACACCGGTTTATAAGCCCGTCCCTCTACGCCTTGTTGAGCTCACAAACTTGTGATTCACACAAATTTCAAAGAATTCAAATTTTATAAAACTAATGGCACAAACAGAAAGTTTATAATTGTTCTAAAACAAATGGCACTAACAGAAAGTTTATAATTTTGCTGACCTAAAAGCAAAAGAATTAAAAATAAAGCAAAAAACCAAAAGAAAATAAATAATGCAGGAAACAAAACAAAAAACTTGAAAAAATAATAATAATAGCAACAATAAGCATTTTGTTGTAAGTAGAAACAAAATAAAATAAATAAAGCAACAAAGAAAACAAAAAAGTGTTTTTGAATTTTAAAACTAATGGCACAAACAGAAAGTTTATATTTTTCTAAAACTAAAAGCACTAACAGAAAGTTTATAATTTTTCGGACCTAAAAGCAAAAAAGAATTAAAAATAAAGCAAAAAACCAAAAGAAAATAAATAATGCAGAAAACAAAACAAAAAACTTGAAAAAATAAAAATAGCAACAATAAGTATTTTGTTGTAAGTAGAAACAAAATAAAATAAATAAAGCAACAAAGAAAACAAAAAAAGTGTTTTCAAATTTTAAAACTAATGGCAATAATAGAAAGTTTATATTTTTTCTAAAACTGAAAGCAAAAAGAAATAAAATATAAAGCAAAAAACTACCACCTACTAGGCCCCCACGGCCTGAATACGACTAGAAACCCTACATGGGCCAGGATTCAGGCCCGCAGAGGCCCAATAGGCCCACAGCAAGAGCATGATTTGGCCCGAAGCCTGCATTTGAGAGGAGCTCGAAAGGGGACGCACACCAGCGCTTATAAACCAGTGCCGCGCCCTTCAACTAGCGAGGTGGGACTAAACATTTGGCGCTGGCAGCACATGCCTTTGGTCGGTTGGTGGCACCAACCGAGACTAAAGGTGGAGTTTAGTCGGTTCGTGGCACGACACAGGACTAATGCTTTAGTCCCGGTTGGTGCCACCAACCGACCAAAGGCCGCCGCTTCCCGCCCTTTGGGCTGCTGAAATTTGTTTGGTCCCGGTTGGTGGCACCAACCGACTAAAGGGGGGCATTAGTCCCGGGTCGTGCCACGAACCGGGACCAATGCTCTTTCTATATAAGCAAGACTTGTGAAATTTTCACATCTCCCTCGCCTCCCTAGCCAGTTGCCCCCGCCGCCAGGCTGCCCAAATCGCGCGCTCCTCGTCGCCGTCGCCGCCGCCGGCCGCCATCCCCGTCTCCCCGTGCCCCTGCCCCGCGCCCGAGCCCACGCCGGCCGCCGCCCCGTGCCCCGCGCCGAGCCCACGCCCGGCCGCCGCCTGCCCTGCCCGTCCCTCGAAAGCACGCACGGCCGCGCCCTGCGCCCACGCCGCCGCCTGCCCCTGCCCGTCCCTCGAGCACGCACGGCCGCGCCCTTCGCCCCCACGCCGGCCGCCGCCCGCCCCTGCCCGTCCACGAGCACGCACGGCCACGCCCTGCGCCCCACGCCGCCGCCGCCCGTGCCCCTGTGCCTCGCCCGCCCCCACCTCGTCGTGCCGGGCGCCTCCGCCCCACTGCCGCCCTGCCTCGACGCCGCCTCCTCCCTGCTCGGCCCGGCCCGGCGACCCCCCTTTCCTCCCCGCCCTCGTCCTCTTCATAAAAAAATTTCATATAATTTTTTAGGCAGATTTATGTTCATGTATATATGTTCATTATATGAACATAATATGGATGATGTATGCATGCTTTTATATGTTCATTATATATGTTCATTATATGGATGGATGGATGGATGGATAATTTTAGGCAGATTTTTAGATTTTTAGGCAGATTTTTAGAATTTTTGTGTATGTATGTTATGTTTATATGTATGTATGTATGTTCATATGTATGTATGTTTATATGCAAAGCATATGCAAAGAAAATGTATGAATGGTCATATGCAAAGAAAAATGTATGTATGGTCATATGCAAAGAAAATGTATGTATGTATGTTCATATGAAAGAAAAATGTATGTATGTATGTTCATATGCATATGCAAAGAAAATGTATGTTCATATATATGATGATATGTTCATATAAAAAGGAAAATAAGAAGAGGAAGAAAGGAGAAGAAGAGGAGAGGAAGAAGAGGAGAAATAAATAAGAAGAGGAAAAAAGAAGAAAAAGAGGAGAAGAAGAAAGGAATAGAAGAGAAGAAGAAAAAATAGAATTTTTCTATTTTTTCTTCTTCTCTTCTATTCCTTTCTTCTTCTCTTCTATTCCTTTCTTCTTCTCCTCTTCTCTTCTATTCCTTTCTTCTATTTTCTTCTTTTTTTTCTTCTTCTTCTTCCTTCTTCCTATAGTGTCAAAGTATTGAAGAAATCCATCGCTTCATCATTAGCCGGAAGTAACCATGGCATGATGGTGCGAAGTCCTCCAAAGTTGTTACGAATGGAGTCCCGGATAGGATAATTTGCCTTTTGCTGAACTTTGTACCAAAAAGCGAATTATCCTATCTCGGGACTCCGCTCCAAAACAACTTTGGAGAGCTTCGCACCATCATGCACCACATTAGCCTAATGATGAAGACATGGTTTTGTTGAATCCTTTGACACTAGGCAACCTCCCGACCCTCGGCGATCTTGACCCTTGACCCTCGACCGCTCGGCGATCCACGACCCTCTACCCTACTTGTGGGACATAGATGTACTGTTCAACGCCGACCCTCCCGATAGCTTCAACACGTGGGGGGTCGATATTACGTACCCCTCCTAGCTTGAAGCGTTCTCGAGGCCACCCCCTAACCCTTGAAGCGTTGTCGAGGCCACCCCAAACCCTAGAGAAGCAGCGTCAAGGCCACTAATATGATTCCTTATTGTGATTAGCTAGCTAGTTCTACGTTGGCACTAATATATCCATATCTGTCATGTTTGAATAATAATTGCCATGTTGTAAATATTTGTAGAAACTATGGACACCCCGAGACGAAGCACAAGAAGCGTTGTTGAGGGACATAATCGCACACGGAAGTGATGCCGTCTCCTCGATGATGTTTCTCAACGTCGATAACGATGGTCCGGAAGGAGAGGGTGAAGAAGCAGCTGGCTATGATTTACATGGCTCCGATGACCCAATGCCGGTGCAAGAAGTAGACCGTGAGGACGGCTCGGTGATCACCAAACCGAGTCCGCCAGGTATATATATTAGTTAAGCCCGTCTTGACTAGCTCTCGTCTTTGTTTTGGTATATATATATGTACACATATTAATTAACTCTCGTCTTTGTTCTTTTTCTAGCCCTCCGGATCGAGCACAACTTCGGTAAAGAGACGAGGCCGAAGAAAAATTTGAGCTCGGATGAAAAGTTTGAGATCATACAAATCGCGACGACGGCCAACCGATTGAACCCTACCGGACAAAGAAGGCATTTGTTGCTCGGTCACGGGGTTCTGGTTAGGGACAAGATCCCGATCAGCATCCACCAATGGTATAAGCCTAAGAACGAAGACCACGAGGTGTCTTATGTCAATGATATGCGAGAAAATGATCTTTGGACTGAGCTGAAGTCAAATTTTACCCTACCGCCAGAGGATGATCCGGAGAAGCCAGTAATAGAGCCATTAATCAAGTCTTTTGCTCTTAAGAAGATGGCAGAACTATTCAGGAATTGGAAGAAAGACCTCAATACGTATGTCGAAAAAAATGAGACACCAGAATTCAAGGCAAATATGAGAAGATCAGAGATGGTGGCCCGCATTTGTGGCCTACAAGACATCGGAAAAGAGTAAAAAGATGTCAGCGACAAACAAGAGAAATGCTGCGAAGAAGAAGCTTCATCATCGCACGGGGTCGTGGCTACCTCATAGCCCGCCTAAGTGGTCCAAGGCTGAGAATGATCTGCTTGATAAAGGGATCGAACCGAGACAATGAATCGGCCAGACCGTTGCGGACTTGGTTCTTCGGGGCCGGCGGATCCTTGGACCCTATAATGGGGAAGTGCATTTGGGCCAGACGAACAATTGGAGATACCAGTCAAGAGGCTTAAGCATTATATCGAAGCAGTAGCAAGGGAAGTTCGTTCTGCAGGGAGAAGGACGAGCTCACAATGGCCCTCGGGAATCTCGAGCACCTGGACGGACACGAGGCACGCCAGCTCCCTTCGTGGAAGGCTGGATTTCCGGACGCAGGGGTTACAAAACCCATGAGAGGAGGAAGAAAGCGGAGCAGAGCCTAATGCAGGCGCTGCACGAAAGGGTAATGGGGCTAGAGGAACGAGAAGAGGAACGAGAAGCAGCCGATCACAACAAACGACCTGCGAAGCTTCCCCGGTTACCCCGCCATCTCAGCGGAGAAGCAGCGTGGCTTCCACCGAGCTGCTTCAGCCAGAGCAGCATGCCTTGACGGATCCTGCCAGCTATCCCGTGGATGCTATCACGGATGCTGAAAGTTGCCACCTTATGGCGCAATGGAGCAATTTAAAGGTCAAGGCGGCTGTTGGCTCTGTTTATCCCACTAAACCCGACTCAACTTTTCACTGCCGGCCGATTCGAGAAGGATATGCTAAGGTGATGGTCGATGAAATAACGGAGGGATTTGAGGAGCTTCGGCTTGACCACCCTACCGGTGAAGGGGAGTATCGGCTGGGTTCTGCTCTGAAGACTCCATGCCTATGGCGGAAGGATCTCATCAACCTTCCGAACTGGACGCCTCCGCCTCCTCCTCCTCCTCCGGCGAGTCAGGGCACTCCGCCTCCTCCACCGCCTCCTCCGCCTCCTCCGGCGAGTCAGGGCACTCCGCCTCCTCCACCGCCTCCTCCTCCGGCGAGTGACGATCAGGGCACTCGGCCGGCTCCTTCTCCGGCGCGTGGCGGCACTCCGTCTCCTTCTCCGCTTTGCACCGGGCGCGTCCGGCAGCCAGCCTCCTCCTTCTCCGCCTCGTCGGCAAGAAGGGCGGAAGAGACCCGCCGCCGCTCCGGCTGCTCCAAGGCGTCGTAGTCCTTCTCCTCCACCTCGTAAGCAAGGAAAGAAGACATCCACTCCGCTCTGCTTCCGCCGACGTCTAGCAAGATCTTGCCAAAGGCAGGAGGACATCTGATTCGGTCCTTCTGAAGACTCGGAGAAGTTACCGTGACGAGAGGAGCGAGGAGGAAAACGCGAAGATCGCGAGACCGAAGTGGATGACTGCTTTCAAGGGTTGAAAGCAAAGAGACATCCACCTCCGGAGGAGAAGGTAGATCCGGTCAAAGCGAAGCGCACTCTGGCTGCCACGACAAAACCACCCAAGTCTCCGCCGAAAGGCAACTATGAGCGCATTATTGGAAAGGCATTTGCCGAGGCGGAGAGATCGGGAAGTACTTGTCGGTGATCAAAGGATGAAAGAACGACGAGCTGGGAAACAAATTGCCCAGCTCGGCGAACAAGCGAAGGAATCGTGCCCCGCTCAAGGTGCCTGCTAGCGACATCGCCGATCCGAGGATGGTGCCCGTTATGGCAATCCTGAAGATTACTTGCCCGACGATGTACAATTTGATTTCTTGGAGGTGCAGATACAAAGATACGAGTACGGGAAGCCTCTCGTCAAAGATGAAAGCTCTCTAACAACGATGATGCGAAGATTGCATGATTGGTACATGAAAACCTGCAAAGAGTCTCGACGGGAGGAATACTTTGTATTTGAGAGTTAAAAGGAGCATGACCTCCTTGGAATTGAACTGTTGCCTATTCCATTTGAGGAGTTCTATCAGTTTTTCAATCAATTGGCCATCGATAAAGCAACGGTCACTGCCATCGTCTGTAAGTAGTACTACTTCTTTCATTAAGTATCTCTATATAACTCAGCTCTTTCATTGCATGTATTTATAAATATCCTCACTATATTATGCAGATTGAAGATCGCAGAAATGAAGAAAAAACAAGTGGGTGATATTGGGTTCATTAACACATATCTCATTGATGCAAATGAGGTTAAATATCGTGCCAAGGAAACCGAGGCCAACTTGCTACGATCGTTGGAAATAAATGAACACAAAAATACAATACTCTTTCCTTACAACTACACGTGAGTGTTACTGTCTTGTAGCATATTCGGTTTCCCTTATTTAGTCCAGGTTATAGAAATGTAATATTGATGAGTTATGCATGCGTGCAGGTTCCACTATATTCTCCTAGAGATTAAGCTTGAGCAGGGAGTAGTAACTGTCTTAGACTCGAGACGAAAAAGATCCCAAGGAGTATGCGGAAATGACTGAAATGCTCGAGAAGTAAGTTAAATCGATCATTATCCACCATATTAGCAACTTTGTTCATTTCTGATATCAAGTAATTGTTTTCTTTGTATGGCAGGGCTTGGGGAAAATTCACCAAAAAGCTCGGGACTACCGAAGAAGCTGCAATTTAGACACCCGAAAGTAAGTACTATATAGTAGCATATTCCACGCGCATCTCCTAGTGATTCAAGCGTTAGTTTCATCAATACCATTTAGCATGTGCTTGCTATATATAATTATCAGTTTGATTGACCTCTGTTTCTTGTAAAGTGGTTGTGGCAGGAACAGGGAATGATTTCTGTGGATACTACGTTTGCGAGTACATCCGCCACACGACCTGTGAGAGGGGCTACTCCGACAAACAATTTGAAGTGCGTAAATAAAAATATTCACAATTTTATTTTATTACCATCATTTGTGTTGAGTTTCATTCATTCATATATATATATATATATATATATATATATATATATATATATATGTATTGACACATTTATTAAAATTATATGTTTCGCAAATGGATGAACTCCTAGTACCAGATCGCATGCGAGCAATTCAAGAGGAATTGGCGGCATTCTTTCTTGACTATGTGATCGCTGAAGACGGGGAATACCATGTGGACCACGCGTCCGTATTGTAAAAGATAATTATTGTATATACGTAGCCGGTAGCGTCGGATAGATATACGAGAACTTGTTGTTCGACCAATCTCTCGGAGAAGGAGAGGTGGCCGATATCACTTCTCTCTGTATGCATATATATGTTCATGACGATCTTCTGTTTGCTTAATTACTAGCTAGCTAGCATGTCTAGTTAGTCCTCTCTATACGTATGTATAGTACGAAGCGTCGACCAAGCACGGACAAAAGAAAGGACACTTTTCTCTATTAATTAGCTAGCTATAGCACAATATATGAAACACCTAAATTAACCCCCAAAACCCCCAAACCCCCTCTTTTGAAAAAAAACAAAACCAAAGCCAAAGAAATCTTGTGGCGTGGATGCCTATTGGTCCCGGTTGGTGCCACCAACCGGGACCAAAGGCCCTCCCGCCTGAGCTCGGCGGACAGGCCACGTGGAGGCCCATCTGTCCCGGTTCTGGATAGAACTGGGACTAAAGGGTGAGGGTATTAGTACCGACCCTTTAGTCCCGGTTCACGAACCGGGACTAAAGGCCCTTGTGAACCGGGACTATAGGCCCTTTTTCTACTAGTGGAAGCGAATACATCATACAATGAGCCAAAGCGCCACATAGTTCTTTCAGGAAAAAGGGACATCCTGGGAGTGGAGGGCAAGACAGACATGTCTGAAGAGTATGAAAAGTTTCATGAAATTCCCCCTTCAAAGTCAAGGCTGACCCAAGCATCCCGATAAATGATGAAGATTATCCATGGTTACGCGCAATAAGCAAAGCGACACAAGCGAAGAAAAGTGAAGACTTTCTCCGCAACTATTATGATGATACCATGCCAACTTTGTAACACACGAGTATGATACCATTGTCCGCTTTTGTTCATGAACATACTATGCCAACTTTGAGAACCTCGCCAACCAAGGGCGCTCACACCGGTTTATAAGCCCGTCCCTCTACGCCTTTGTTGAGCTCACAAACTTGTGATTCACACAAATTTCAAAGAATTCAAATTTTATAAAACTAATGGCACAAACAGAAAGTTTATAATTGTTCTAAAACAAATGGCACTAACAGAAAGTTTATAATTTTGCTGACCTAAAAACAAAAGAATTAAAAATAAAGCAAAAACTAAAAGAAAATAAATAATGCAGGAAATAAAACAAAAACTTGAAAAAATAATAATAATAGCAACAATAAGCATTTTGTTGTAAGTAGAAACAAAATAAAATAAATAAAGCAACAAAGAAAACAAAAAAGTGTTTTTGAATTTTAAAACTAATGGCACAAACAGAAAGTTTATATTTTTTCTAAAACTAAAAGCACTAACAGAAAGTTTATAATTTTGCTGACCTAAAAGCAAAAAAGAATTAAAAAATAAAGCAAAAACCAAAAGAAAATAAATAATGCAGAAAACAAAACAAAAAAACTTGAAAAAAATAAAAATAGCAACAATAAGTATTTTGTTGTAAGTAGAAACAAAGTAAAATAAATAAAGCAACAAAGAAAACAAAAAAAAGTGTTTTCAAATTTTAAAACTAATGGCACTAATAGAAAGTTTATATTTTTTCTAAAACTGAAAGCAAAAAGAAATAAAATATAAAGCAAAAAAAACTACCACCTACTAGGCCCCCACGGCTGAATACGACTAGAAACCCTACATGGGCCAGGATTCAGCCCGCAGAGGCCCAATAGGACCACAAAGAGTAGCATGATTTGGCCCAAAGCCTGCATTTGAGAGGGGCTCGAAGGGGACGCACACCAGTAGCTTATAAACCAGTGCCGGCGCCTTCAACTAGCGAGGTGGGACTAAACATTTGGCGCTGGGCAGCACAGGCCTTTGGTCCCGGTTGGTGGCACCAACCGAGACTAAAGTGGGTTTAGTCCGGTTCGTGGCACGACAGGGACTAATGCCCCTTTAGTCCCGGTTGGTGCCACCAACCGGGACCAAAGGCCGCCGCTTCCGCCCTTTGGGCTGCTGAAATTTGGCCTTTGGTCCCGGTTGGTGGCACCAACCGGGACTAGCAGCATTAGTCCCGGTCGTGCCACGAACCGGGACCAATGCTCTTTCTATATAAGCAAGACTTGTGAAATTTTCACATCTCCTCGCCTCCTAGCCAGTTGCCCCCGCCGCCAGCTGCCCAAATCAAGGCCTCGCCGTCGCCGCCGCCACCGCCGCCATCCCGTCTCCCGTGCCCTCGCCCGCGCTTCGAGCCCACGCTGGCCGCCTGCGTTCTGCCCGCGCCCGAGCCCACGCCGCCGCCGTGCCCCTGCCCTTCGTCCCCTCGAGCACGCACGGCGCCGCTTCACGCCGCCGCCGCCTGCGCTCCCGTGCCTCTGCCCGTCGAGCACGCACGGCCGCCGCCCCCACGCCGCCGCCGCCTGCGTCTCGCCTGCCCACGAGCACGCACGGCCACGCCCTGCGCCCCACGCCGCCGCCGCCTGCCCCTCGTGCCTGCCCGCCCGCCTCACCTCGCTGCCGCCGGGCGCCCGCCTCACCGCCGCCTCGCCTCGACGCCGCCTCCTCCCGTTCGGCCCGGCTCAAGCGACCCCCCTTTCCTCCCTGTCACCTCGTCCTCTTCATAAAAAAAAAATTTGATATAATTTTTTAGGCAGATTTATGTTCATGTATATATGTTCATTATATGAACATAATATGGATGATGTATGCATGCTTTTTATATGTTCATTATATATGTTCATTATATGGATGGATGGATGGATGGATAATTTTTAGGCAGATTTTTAGATTTTTTAGGCAGATTTTTAGAATTTTTTGTGTATGTATGTTATGTTTATATGTATGTATGTATGTTCATATGTATGTATGTTTATATGCAAAGCATATGCAAAGAAAATGTATGAATGGTCATATGCAAAGAAAAATGTATGTATGGTCATATGCAAAGAAAATGTATGTATGTATGTTCATATGAAAGAAAAATGTATGTATGTATGTTCATATGCATATGCAAAGAAAATGTATGTTCATATATATGATGATATGTTCATATAAAAAGGAAAATAAGAAGAGGAAGAAAGGAGAAGAAGAGGAGAGGAAGAAGAGGAGAAATAAATAAGAAGAGGAAAAAAGAAGAAAAAGAAGAGGAGAAGAAGAAAGGAATAGAAGAGAAGAAGAAAAAATAGAATTTTTCTATTTTTTCTTCTTCTCTTCTATTCCTTTCTTCTTCTCTTCTATTCCTTTCTTCTTCTCCTCTTCTCTTCTATTCCTTTCTTCTATTTTCTTCTTTTTTTTTCTTCTTCTTCTTCTTCCTTCTTCCTGTAGTGTCAAAGTATTGAAGAAATCCATCGCTTCATCATTAGCCGGAAGTAACCATGGCATGATGGTACGAAGTCCTCCAAAGTTGTTCTGGAATGGAGTCCCTGATAGGATAATTTGCCTTTTTGCTGAACTTTGTACCAAAAGCGAATTATCCTATCTGAACTGCCCAAAAACAACTTTGAGAGCTTCGCACCATCATGCACCAAGCATTTACTACTAATGATGAAGACATGGTTTTGTTGAATCCTTTGACACTAGGCAACCTCCCGACCCTCGGCGATCTTGACCCCTTGACCCTCGACCGCTCGGCGATCCACGACCCTCTACCCTACTTGTGGGACATAGATGTAGTGTTCAACGCCGACCCCCTCCCGATAGCTTCAACACGTGGGGGGGTTGGTGATTTTACTCCCTCCTAGCTTGAAGCGTTCTCGAGGCCACCCCTAACCCTTGAAGCGTTGTCGAGGCCACCCCAAACCCTAGAGAAGCAGCGTCGAGGCCACTAATATGATTCCTTATTGTGATTAGCTAGCTAGTTCTACGTTGGCACTAATATATCCATATCTGTCATGTTTGAATAATAATTGCCATGTTGTAAATATTTGTAGAAACTATGGACACCCCGAGACGAAGCACAAGAAGCGTTGTTGAGGGACATAATCGCATTACGGAAGTGATGTCGTCTCCTCGATGATGTTTCTCAACGTCGATAACGATGGTCTGGAAGGAGAGGGTGAAGAAGCAGCTGGCTATGATTTACATGGCTCTGATGACCCAATGCGGTGCAAGAAGTAGACCGTGAGGACGGCTCGGTGATCACCAAACCGAGTCCGCCAGGTATATATATTAGTTAAGCCTGTCTTGACTAGCTCTCGCCTTTGTTTTGGTATATATATATGTACACATATTAATTAACTCTCGTCTTTGTTCTTTTTCTAGCCCTCCAGATCGAGCACAACTTCGGTAAAGAGACGAGGCCGAAGAAAAGTTGAGCTCGGATGAAAAGTTTGAGATCATACAAATCGCAAGGCGACGGCCAACCGATTGAACCCTACCGGACAAAGAAGGCATTTGTTGCTCGGTGCGGGGTTACGGTTAGGGACAAGATCCCGATCAGCATCCACCAATGGTATAAGCCTAAGAACGAAGACCCCGAGGTGTCTTATGTCAATGATATGCAGAAAAATGATCTTTGGACCGAGCTGAAGTCAAATTTTACCCTACCGCCAGAGGATGATCCGGAGAAGCCGATAATAGAGCCATTAATCAAGTCTTTTGCTCTTAAGAAGATGGCAGAACTATTCAGGAATTGGAAGAAAGACCTCAATACGTATGTCGAAAAAATGAGACACCAGAATTCACGGCAAATATGAGAAGATCAGAGATGATGGCCCGCATTTGTGGCCTACAAGACATCGGAAAAGAGTAAAAAGATGTCGGCGACAAACAAGAGAAATGCTGCGAAGAAGAAGCTTCATCATCGCACGGGGTCGGTGGCTACCTCATAGCCCGGCCTAAGTGGTCCAAGGCTGAGAATGATCTCGCTTGATAAAGGGATCGAACCCGAGACAATGAACTGGCCAGACCGCTGCGGACTTGGTTCTTCGGGCCGGCGGATCCTTGGACCCTATAACGGGAAGTGCATTTGGACGGACGAACAATTGGACATACCAGTCAAGAGGCTTAAGCATTATATCGAAGCAGCGCAGCAAGGGAAGTTCGTTCTGCAGGGAGAAGGACGAGCTCACAATGGCCCTCGGCAATCCTCGAGCACCACAGACGGACACGAGGCACGCCAGGCTCCCTTTCGTGGAAGGCTGGATTTCGGACGCAGGGGTTACAAAACCCATGAGAGGAGGAAGAAACTGGAGCAGAGCCTAATGCAAAGCGCTGCACGAAAGGGTAATGGGGCTAGAGGAACGAGAAGAGGAACGAGAAGCAGCCGATCACAACAAACGACCTGCGAAGCTTCCCCGAAGCTACCCCGCCATCTCGGCGGAGAAGCAGCGTGGCTTCCACCGAGCTGCTTCAGCGTAGCAGCATGCCTTGACGGATCCTGCCAGCTATCCCGTGGATGCTATCACGGATGCTGAAAGTTGCCACCTTATGGCGCAATGGAGCAATTTAAAGGTCAAGGCGGCTGTTGGCTCTGCTTATCCCACTAAACCCGACTCAACTTTTCACCGCCGGCCGATTCGAAGGATATGCTAAGGTGATGGTCGATGAAATAACGGAGGGATTTGAGGAGCTCGGCTTGACCACCCTACCGGTGAAGGGGAGTATCGGCTGGGTTCTCGCTCAAGACTCCATGCCTATGGCGGAAGGATCTCATCAACCTTCCGAACTGGGCGCCTCCGCCTCCTCCTCCTCCTCCCGTGAGTCGGGGCACTCCGCCTCCTCCACCGCCTCCTCCTCCTCCTCCCGTGAGTCAGGGCACTCCGCCTCCTCCACCGCCTCCTCTTCCGGGCGAGTGACGATCAGGGCACTCGGCCGGCTCCTTCTCCGGCGTGGCGGCACTCCGTCTCCTTCTCCGCCTGCACCGGGCGCATCCGGGCAGCCAGCCTCCTCCTTCTCCGCCTCGTCGGCAAGAGGCGGAAGAGACCCGCCGCCGCTCCGGCTGCTCCGTGGCGTCGTAGTCCTTCTCCTCCGCCTCGTAAGCAAGGAAAGAAGACATCCGCTCCTGCTCTGCCGCGGCGTCTAGCAAGACGCCAAAGGCGGGAGGAGATCTAGATTCGGTCCTTCTCAAGACTCGGAGAAGTTACCGTCTGAGAGGAGCGAGGAGGAAAACGCGAAGATCGCGCAGATCAAGTGGATGACTGGTTTCAAGGGTTGAAAGCAAAGAGACATCCACCTCCGGGAGGAGAAGGTAGATCGATCAAAGCGAAGCGCACTTCGCTGCCCCGACAAAACCACCCAAGTCTCCGCTGAAAGGCAACTATGAGCGCATTATTGGAAAGGCATTTGCCGAGGCGGAGAGATCGGGAAATCTTGTCGCTGATCAAAGGATGAAAGAACAACGAGCTGGGAAACAAATTGCCCAGCTCGGCGAATATGAAGGAATCGTGCCCCCGCTCAAGGTGCTCGCTTGCGACATCGTCGATCCGAGGATGGTGCCCGGTTATGGCAATCCTGAAGATTACTTGCCTGACGATGTACAATTTGATTTCTTGGAGGTGCAGATACAAAGATACGATGCAGGAAGCCTCTCGTCAAAGATGAAAGCTCTCTAACAACGATGATGCGAAGATTGCATGATTGGTACATGAAAACCTGCAAAGAGTCTCGACGGAGGAATACGTTGTATTTGAGTGTTAAAAAGGAGCATGACCTCCTTGGAATTGATCTGGTGCCTATTCCATTTGAGGAGTTCTATCAGTTTTTCAATCAAGTGGCCATCGATAAAGCAACGGTCACCTGCTACTGTCTGTAAGTAGTACTACTCCTGTCATTAAGTATCTCTATATAACTCAGCTCTTTCATTGCATGTATTTATAAATATCCTCACTATATTATGCAGATTGAAGATCGCAGAAATGAAGAAAAAACAAGTGGGTGATATTGGGTTCATTAACACATATCTCATTGATGCAAATGAGGTTAAATATCGTGCCAAGGAAACCGAGGCCAACTTACTACGATCGTTGGAAATAAATGAACACAAAAATACAATACTCTTTCCTTACAACTACACGTGAGTGTTACTGTCTTTGTGGCATATTCGGTTTCCCTTATTTAGTCCAGGTTATAGAAATGTAATATTGATGAGTTATGCATGCGTGCGCAGGTTCCACTATATTCTCCTAGAGATTAAGCTTGAGCAGGGAGTAGTAACTGTCTTAGACTCGAGACGAAAAGATCCCAAGGAGTATGCGGAAATGACTGAAATGCTCGAGAAGTAAGTTAAATCGATCATTATCCACCATATCAGCAACTTTGTTCATTTCGATATCAAGTAATTGTTTTCTTTGTATGGCAGGGCTTGGGGAAAATTCACCAAAAAGCTCGGGACTACCGAAGAAGCTGCAATTTAGACACCGAAAGTAAGTACTATATAGTAGCATATTCCACGCCAAGCATCTCCTAGTGATTCAAGCGCTAGTTTCATCAATACCATTTAGCATGTGCTTGCTATATATAATTATCAGTTTGATTGACCTCTGTTTCTTGTAAAGTGGTTGTGGCAGGAACAAGGGAATGATTTCGGTGGATACTACGTTTGCGAGTCCAACCGCCACACGACCTGTGAGAGGGGCTACTCCGACAAACAATTTGAAGTGCGTAAATAAAAATATTCACAATTTTATTTTATTACCATCATTTGTGTTGAGTTTCATACATTCTTACATATATATATATATATATATATATATATATATATATATGTATTGACCCCTTTCTTAAAATTAGATGTTTCGGAAGCGGGATGAACTCCTAGCACCAGATCGCATGCGAGCAATTCAAGAGGAATTGGCGGCATTCTTTCTTGACTATGTGATCGCTGAAGACGGGAATACCATGTGGACCACGCGTCCGTATTTTAAAAGATAATTATTGTATATATGTAGCCAGTGGCGTCGGATAGATATCACGAGAACTTGTTGTTCGACCAATCTCTCGGAGAAGGAGAGGTGGTCGATATCACTTCTCTGTATGCATATATATGTTCATGACGATCTTCTGTTTGCTTAATTACTAGCTAGCTAGCATGTCTAGTTAGTCCTCTCTATACGTATGTATAGTACGAAGCGTCGACCAAGCACGGACAAAAGAAAGGACACTTTTCTCTATTAATTAGCTAGCTATAGCACAATATATGAAACACCTAAATTAACCCCCAAAACCCCCAAACCCCCCTCTTTTGAAAAAAAACAAAAACCAGAGCCAAAGAAATGTCGACGTGGATGCCTATTGGTCCCGGTTGGTGCCACCAACCGGGACCAAAGGCCCTCCCTGGGCTCGGCCGGACAGGCCACGTGGAGGCCCATCTGTCCTGCCCGGATAGAACCGGGACTAAAGGGTGAGGGTATTAGTACCGACCCTTTAGTCCCGGTTCACGAACCGGGACTATAGGCCCTTTTTCTACTAGTGGGAGAACATGGCATTGAGATCCAAAAAGAGAGAAGAAGCCATCTAGCTAATAACTATAGACCCGAAGGTCTTTGGTAAACTACTCACAACTCATCGGAGGGGCTATGGTGTTGATGTAGAAGCGCTCCATGGTCGATTCCCCCTCTGGCGGAGCGCCGACGAAGGCTCCAAGATGGGATCTCGCGGATACAGAAGGTTACGATGGTGGAAATTGTTTTTCGTTGGCTCCCTGGATGTTTTCGGGGTACGTGGGTATATATAGGAGGAAGAAGTAGGTCGGTGGCCGCCCGAGGGGCCCACGAGACAGGGGGCACGCCCTATAGGGGTGGGCGTGCCCTCCACCCTCGTGGCCGCCTCGGCTGCTTCTTGGCTTGCACTCCAAGTCCTCTGGATCGCGTTCGTTCCAAAAATCACGCTCCCGAAGGTTTCATTCCGTTTGGACTCCATTTGATATTCCTTTTCTTGAAATCTTGAAATAGGCAAAAAAAGCAATACGGGCTGGGCCTTCGGTTAGTAGGTTAGTCCCAAAAATGGTATAAATGTGTAAAATAAAGCCCATAAACATCCAAAAGGGGTAATATAATAGCATGGAACAATAAAAAATTATAGATACGTTGGAGACGTATCACTGCTTGTGTTTCCTCCACAGGAATAGGTGTACTAACTGGTGGAGTTGGGATTCGTCGTGGTAGTTGTGGCGCTTTGGACAGTGGAGCTGCCTTACTAACTGCTCTTGGTTGGGAGCTCTGTGCTGGAGATGGTGTTGTATCAATAGGAACTGGGTTACTATCTGCTGGGGTTGGGGTTAGATTGGGTGAAGATTGTTCTCTGTCCATCGTACTAGGGGTACAATCTGCGCGAGTCTGGGTTATGTGTGGTAGGGCTGATGCTCGTGCATGTACAACCCGGATGCTATCTCCACCAAGAGGTAGCACTGTTTTATTTGAAGACCATGTTTTTACTCGGCTAGATACTGCCATCACCTGCTCCAATTCAAATGGCTGATAAACATGAAACATAGTTGAATGTACAGACATTGTATGAGAGACAGATGCAATAGATAGTGTGGAAAAAAGAGGGCTGAAATAGTTTACATGTGTATTGTTCAACTAAAAAGGATAGCATGACATAATTTCACATATATGATGTCTATCTAAACTGGATATTATAGCATTACATAATTCAAAGATATGATGACTAACTAAACAGGATGGCATGAGATAATTATATGATGTCTTTAGTAAACAGGTTTGCATGACATAATTCACATACATGTTATCTAAGTAATCAGGATTGCATGATTTAATTCACATATGTGATTTATATGCTAAGCAGAGGGCATTCACATATATGATGTCTGAACTCTGAACTGAGAACATGGTGTTGAATATTGTATATATGATGTCTAAACTATACAATGCAAGACACCATATGCATGATATGAGCAGTATAACTGTGCCAAGTTAGAGCATAAACCTCGATGGGGGAATAAGACTGGTCATCTGTTTCCGAATCCATCTCTGATGAGCTATCGGGACCCAGCAAGAGACTTGCTTCGACAGATAGCACTGCCTGCTCTGAAGACCTTATTTTCACTCCAGATTTTTCCATCACCCACTCAAATGGCTGATTCACAGGAAGAGTAGTTTAATGTACAAACATTGTCGACAAATGGAAATGTAATGAAGAAAAGGATGGGCAAGATATCATTCAAATATATGATGCCTGGTTAAACAGGATGGCATTGCATATTTCACATATATTATGGATGGCTAAAAGAGATGAGACTGCATAATTCCCATATATGATATAGAAACTAAACAGGTGGCATGACAGAACATGTCTAAACTAAGCAGATGACATATATGATGTCGAAAGTAGGCACTCCAAGGCAACATATGCATGATATGACTAACATCATCATGCCAAGTTAGAGCAAACACCTTGGGGGGTAAATAGGAGTGGTCAACTGCGTCTGAATCCACCTCAGAATAGATATCTTCCTCTGGATTAAAATCTGGTGAGGGTGGAGGGTTTGCCATTGAACCCACCATGGAGCGATGTCTGCATGACATTGTATTGCCGTGAAAAACTCTTCTCTTTTTCTCTACATGTTCAGCATGACTGTGTAAAATATCTGACATGCATACGAAAAACATATAGTGAGATTATGTAAGGAGAGAATGCATTAATCTAGAGTGATGGTAACCACTTGCTTTCAAGCATTTACTTTTCCTTTGTTGTTTTTTTGTTTTCTTGAAATTGATTTTGAATTTGATTTGCCTCTTTCTTCTCCATCTTCAAATCCTCCCCAACAGACCTAAGTACCTGCCCGCTCGACACCTACATGACAAGTGACAAGCTGGTCACTGAGGTGGAGTGGTGGCAAGGTAGTGGGACCTTATCGGGCTCAGAACTTGTCAGGTCTTCACTATCTTGCCGGCAAGGAGCCTTGCCAGCAACTCGAAGCCTGTTCTTTTCATATAGTACTTCTCGATCACTTGATTGGAGGTCTTCTTTATATCTTCATCATTTGTCTTGGACTTGTACTAAAATGACCTCCGACAAACCCTGCCATTGGGAAGGCTGCTACTGCATGTGCACAGGTCCAGGGAACTAAAGTACCCAAACTTTAGTACACCGACATTATGAGAATTTATTAACTAAATATTTTAAAAAAATCCAAATAAAGAAAGAAAAGACTTGTTGGGGGAAGATGAAGAGATGCGAGGTGGGGCACCACTACAAATGTTGATTCCCCTCGCGCAACCGCAAGCACAAACAACTAAATGAGCAAACGGTTTAGAGTCTAAAGGAAAAATACAAACAAAATGACTCAATGGTAGCAACAACTTAATTCTAATAATAGACAAATTGGTAGCATGAATGCCTCTGTCGATGGCGATGAAGGTAGGTGTTACGAACGACAGTGAAGCCATTAGCACTAGCCATATCCCACGGTCGTTACTGACTATTGTTGTTGGTGAATCCACCGTGGAAGAACCAGCCATCAACAGACATGAAGAAACCGCCTAGTCTCCTAGGGTGATGAGACCCGCTATGATGCCCGCCTTCTCCGGCATACATGCAAGCAATCTAATTTCAAGACATGTCATTGGGACATCCTCCCCCCCCCCCCCCATCATGTGCCTGCAAAAACTAAACTCATGCATATGTGAGTCCTGTTTTAGATGCATCTTGGCATGGATTATCCCCAAGTTCATCATAACACCTTGAAAACAATTGGAGTTTAATCATATTTTAAGAATTGAGATGGCTATCAAATTCCCTTCCCATTTTTTATGAGGTATAGGAAACATTCGAAACATAAATACACATCAAATAGCCACAATGATGACTAGCAAAATTTTGCGTGTGAGCAAGCAACCTGTGTGTACAAGCAGTGAGGGGGAGCGCCACCCCAAGGTATTGTGATGTTTTTGTGTATGAATACTTATCTCTCTTAAGTAGGCTCATAACAAGGACATAATTCAACGCTACTTTGAGTTGAAAATTCAATTTATATGAGCATGCCTAAGTGAAAAAGCTTAAATTATTAAACAAAGAGTTCATAGGATCTGAGCTTAAGTTTTTTCTGAGTTAAATCATATTTATTTCAAGGTAATTTTACCATAACTATGCATGGAAAAGTGTGGCTTTCCATAAGAGAGTGGCCTACAAAACAAAAGATACATATGTGATTTTCTTTTGTTGAAAATGATTAGATATATGTGCACATGGGTAATAAAGTGTGTACGAGCTGCACATAGTAATGCGGTAAATACACTCCTAAAAATATATGACTAAAAGTTAAGGGATAATCGGTTTTATACCCTTAGTTGGGTACCACTCGTCAGGATTGCCCCTACTTTTGGAAAACACGCGGTCTTGCCCAACTCAGTTCACTTGTCTTGTGCTTTTGCCCTTCCGTAAGCGGCGCTAGATTTTGGACATTTTTCCCCTATCGATGCTACACTTAGTACCCTTTCGTCCTTAGTGAGTTCGCGCTGAACAAAACAGAGGAGCGGAGCCGGCGACGCGAGGCCTGTACGAGGAAGAAGATGGAGCGGCGCAACACGGTGAGCTCGGGCTCGTCCAACTACTTGCAGGCGACCGATGAGGTAAGTGACGGTGTCCTGGACTAGGGGGTACTCACCACATCGTCCCCCGATCAGTTAGATTGGGCCGAGGACCCCTGTCGGTGTCAAAACCGGCGGATCTCGGGTAGGGGGTCCTGAATCAGGCGTCTAGGCGGATGGTAACAGGAGACAAGGGACACGATGTTTTTACCTGTGTTCGGGCCCTCTCGATGGAGGTAATACCCTACTCCTGCTTGATTAATATTGATGATATGGGTAGTACAAGAGTAGTTCTACCACGAGATCGTAGAGGCTAAACCTCGGAAGCTAGCCTATGGTATGATTGTTGTTCGTCTCTGGGACTAAAACCCTTCGGTTTATATAGACACCGAATAGGGTTAGGGTTACCTGTAGTCGGTTAGAATGGTAGGAGATCTACATATCCGTATCGCCAAGCTTGCCTTCCACGCCAAGGAAAGTCCCATCCGGACACGGGACGAAGTCTTCAATCTTGTATCTTCATAGTCTAGGAGTCCGGCCAAAGATGATAGTTAGGCTATCCGGACACCCCCTAGTCCAGGACTCCCTCAGTAGCCCCTGAACCAGATTTCAATGACGACGAGTCCGGCGCGCATATTGTCTTCGACATTGCAAGGCGGGTTCCTCCTCCGAATACTTCATAGAAGGTTTTGAACACAAGGATAGTGTCCGGCTCTGCAAAACAAGTTCCACATACCACCGTAGAGAGAATAATTTTTGCACAGATCTGCTGACGTATTCCGCGTTGCGACATCACACCACGGCCAGGCTTTTATTCGAATCGTTTTTTACTGTCCCACCTCATCGCGTTTAACGAGGCGGTTTCCTTGGCACGTCTGATCAAAGTGGAGATCGTGCCCCCTTATTCCGGGATTCTCATCAATACAGACGTGGGTAACCCAACCGTGCCCGTTGGCACGCCTCCTCTATCGAAGGTGAGTCCCAATCGACCACGGGGAGGGCTCTTGGTATTCAACCTCTTTATAATGAGACCAAGGCCCTCTTCTTTTTTCCACCCTCCATCGAGTTCGCCTCGCGCTTGAGTTCTAACACCCAAAGCTTCAGATTTAGGCGCTTGGACCTTCGATGATGTCCGGCTCCGACCAGCTCGGCCGATGGATGTCTTCTTCCGTTCTGAAGAAGATGTGCTAAAGCTGCGAGACGGGGTATCTAACCGGCGAGATTTCGCATAGGCTGCCTGCTCCAGGCAGGTCATTCCCACTCCCGAGTCCGGGCGAGAGCGTGGTGTTCGTGTCTCACTTCCTTCGGGTTTAGGCTTCCCGACGGATCCCTTTGTGCGGGGGCTCATGTTTTATTATGGGCTGGATTTCCATGACTTGAATCCGGAGTCCATCCTCCAAATCTCGTCATTCATTGTCGTATGTGAAGCCTTTCTCCGCATTACCCCTCACTTCGGATTGTGGCTCAAGAATTTTAAGGTGGAGCCGAAGATGATCAAGGGGCAACAGCAGAGTGAGGGGCTATCATAAGCAAGTGTGCTGATGCTCCGTGGCCCGAGGGCTCTTTTCCGGCGGAGCTTGGTTTGTGGCAACGGGAGTGGTTCTGTATCACCGCTCCCAGGGGCACCAAATGGGTGGCGCCTCCCGCCTTCCTCTCAGGTCCACCACAACGGCTGGCGTCATGGGTCATCAAGGGGCTCGACTGGGGGCCGTCCAAGGACGTCCCTCTGTTGCAGGGCCGTATTCGAGACCTCCAAGAAAGAGAGATCAATCTAGTCGTAGTGGCGTAGGTTATGTTGATTCGGCGCCTTCGCCTGCAAGAACGCCCCCTCCGTCTGTGGGAATTTAATCCGGAGGGACCACGAGCTCTCCAACATTTTATGGGTGCGACGCCCGTGGAGATGTATAAACAGTTCTTCGGATCACAAGAGAAGTGTCTGGACCTGACTGAGGACGCAGGACTAAGCTGCAATCGCCCTGATACTCAGGTAAGTAGTCCTGTACCCGGACAGGTTGTTCGTTCAATTATCATAAACTTGCCATTAAAGGAGTTGTTTCTTGAACAGGAGTGGATAGCGAAGGCAGAGTTGATAAGGTGTCCGGCTCCCCTCCCAGAGACCACGACGGATCCCGTGCTGACCAAGATGCTGAAGGCCGCGCCTTTTGAATAAGGCGAAGGGGGGAGTGGGGAAGCAACCGCCTCCACGAAGGAGGCTTTCAAGGAAGGAGGGATCAAAAGTCCCACCCTCCAAGGAGAGAAGAGGACCGCTTCGGAAGATCCGGAGGTCAAGGCCTCAAAGAGGGGAAAGAAATCTTCGTTAGAGAGTCCAAATACTGGAAGTACCCCAGCCGCACTATTTCCCCAAGGGGATCAGCCCTCCAGCGAGCCGTAAGTAAAAAGAAGGGGTCCTGCGAATAAAGAACATCCCTATATTTATTTCTGAAGATAATCGAAATTGTACCTCGTAGTTCGGATCTCAGCCCTTCTCAGCAGAGCTCGTCTTCGGGGGATCTTCTTCCGGAGATGATGGAGAGCGAAACGCCTCTACCTGTCGCACCTTTATGCGAAGCGACGACCCTGAGGTGTCGTCGCGGAGGGTTTCCCCGGGTCTGGCAGGGCCGGAGGGTCCGGCGCCAACTGGCGTGCGGTCGGAGGAGCTGAAGGATCTGCTCGGGCGAGCGGCTATCTCAGAAGATCACCATGCGCTGATGGGTATGGTGATTGAAAGAATTGCATCCGCTGAGAGCGGATTGCATGAAGCCATCAGAAGCTTACTGACGGGGTTCGAGGTACGCAAAAATGATGTACCGTCTGACAGTTATGCATATAGAATGCGCTCTGTATAGATAGTAGCCCCTGAGACTCGGTATGTTGTCAAAATTGACAGCTTGCCGAGGATCATAATCTCAGTTATAACATGTCGCCGCTCCTAAATAGGTGGCGGGGCGTCCGGTGGCCAGCCGGACTGATGAATTTGCCGAACTAAAGCGGCAACTTGACGAGGCGGATGCGGACATCGCGCTTGTCAATAAGCGGTTTGACGAGTCACAAGGTATGCGACTTCTTCACGGACGCCTGGTAAGGGAGCTTGACGCATGTGCCTTACTACTTGTATGCTTAATGCAAGTGGTGCCACTGCTGTGGAGGAGCTGCGGGGGGAACTTGCCCGAGCTAAAGAGCAAGCCAGAAATAGTAATGCGGCCGCTTTAAGGGCGGCCGAAGAGCTAAAAGCCGAACGGGCTGCTCACTGCCGAAGCAAAGAGGAAATGGCCGATATGTCCATAAAGTTGAAGAATGCTACCGACAGCTGGGGGGTTCTTGAAAAAGAACGTCAAGCGGAGCAAGAGGACCTGAAAAAGGCCACCGCCGAAGCCAAGGATGCCCGCTCCACAATGAGAGCTGCAAAGGAGGAGTTGCGTCAGGCTGTGGATGTTGCTGCTGGAAAGCCTTTTCTGCTGCAGAGGAAATATACGGATCCGAAGTATGCTCAGTTTGACAAGTTGTGGAGTTCGGAGGATGCTTATCTGGACTTAGCGGCGAGCGCTGCGGACGCAATTGAGCACTTCCGAGGCCAGAAGGGGCACAGAAGGGAAGAGCTATATTGGTCGCAATTCCATAGTCCGGAGCGTCCTCTTCCGTTGACCGATCGGTTGGCCGAATGGGCCGAGCTGAATCGATTATCCGGACTTGCCATGAAGCATTTCATGACTCATTTGTGGCCAGGCGGACCCCAGCCGAAGAGTTATTTTGGCTTAGTGCAGCAGTTCCTTGGTGCGGTACCGCGTATCGACGCAATAAAGCGGTCGGCATGCATAGAGGGAGCGTGGATGGCTCTTGCCCGTGTCAAGACATACTGGGCGGAGATGAAGGCCACCGACGTTGCATCCCAAGATCGGACAGAAGCCGAGTACCTGCCGAGCACTATTTTGAGGAAGTCCTGCAGGGCGCTTCGTTTAATAGAGACGCGATGCTCGAAGGATATTATGTTTAAATGACATGTATGATTTGTGAAACAACGTTTCAATTTAATGTAAGAGCTTTTATACTTGTGCCTTCAAGTAGTAAACTACCTCTGGCGGCCGTTGATGTATATATGTATATAACCTGAAAGATGGCAGTCTTCGGCTTCAGCCCCCACGCACAGAGTGCGGGGGTGTTTGCAAAGAAGTCGCGCTTTCACACTTAATCCAACGTCTTGGTCCTACAAAGGAGGTGGTAGCATAGCAAACTAGGCAACCGGACTATAATGCTTTATCACTTTCACTTAGCCATAGGGGTTCGAGGGTGGGGCTACTATATAGCCCCTGGGGGCACCGCACTCTCCTGAATTCGAGTGCGTATGTGCACGACCAAAAACGGTCCTTCGTTAATGCGGAGGAATTCTAAACATTCTGGTGAGTCATCGAGTGGTTGACCAGTCTCGCTATATCATGTGATCGGTTTTCGGCTTTCTCTACTGAGGTGCTCGCCCGGCCGAAACAGGGCACAATCGCAGTAGTTCTCCTGGTGCCGCGTTAGCCGATAGAACGGAACGTAAGGCAGCAAAACACAGGAGCCGGGCAAACCAAACATTTGACCAAAGACATGATTCAGAGCTGATGCATATAAGGCCTAACTCGAGACGCCGAACACTCCCTAAGGTATTTGGTCTTTTATAAAGCGGACAGAATAATGCACTTGGTAATAAGCCCCTGGTGTCCAGGTACGTGCAAAATTCTGATACGGCCGATGCCAAAACGCCAGCCTCCTCCTCGGTTATAACAAGAGACCGGGGGAGGAATAACAACCAGAGAGAGTGAGAAAGGTTTACGCAGGGTCTTAATCTGAAAAGAATCCTTGCAACGGGTCCCTTACCGCACGTCTGCGCTGTGTCTCCGTTGCAGCCGTATCCTGGACGGGTATAGCACGGCGTTCATCTGTAAAAGAGAGGAACTTAGTTGAAAAAAGATCGTGCGAAAAATGTAATTTGAAATAAACAGAGTACGATTCAAAAAATGAATGAAGTTGAGCTTTATTGTCTCTTGTTTTACATGCGTGGAGCCCCTTGTAAGGGGTTACGCGGCTAGTAAGCCCCTTGTTTATTTAAGCCGGACTTGCCTAACCGTGTCCGGGGTCTGAACGACCTACTTTAGATGCTTTGATCAGCAAAGCCGTTTTAGTGTGAGGCTGTTAAGGCAGTCTCACATATTTCCGTATTCGAGGAACACTCGGAGTTTCCCTTTAATGAGATGATGCCTCGTGGACCGGGCATTTTAAGTGTAAGAGATGCATAATGCGGAATCGCGTTAAAGCGGGCGAAAGCTTCGCGTCCCAATAGTGCTTGATGGCTACTTTTAAATGGGGCGACATGGAAGACTAACTTTTCGCGACGGAAGTTGTCGGATGAACCGAACATAACTTCTAATGTTAGGGAGCCCGTACAATGGGCATATGTGCCTGGCATTATTCCTTTAAAGGAAGTGTTGCTATGGCTAATTTTGGTTGGGTCTATCCCCATCCTGCGGATTGTGTCCCGATATATCAGGTTTATGTCCTTGCCGCCGTCCATGAGGACTTGTGTAAATTGGAATCCGTCGATTATAGGATCCAATATCAAGGCAGTCCATCCTGCGTTCCGGATACTTACGGAGTAGTCCTGATGGTCGAAGGTGATTGGTTTTGACAACCAGTGTTGGTACTCCGCTGGGATAGATTGTGCGGCGCGTAATTCAATGGGTGCCGCTCTGTTTTCCCCTTTTGTTACTTGAAGTAAGTTTACTGTCTTGACCTCTTGTGGGAAATTCTTTTGTTTTCCTGGGCTCTGCTTGTGGTGCTCGTCATCATCCTCACTTGGTGTGTCGAGCCCCTTGTGTTCCGCGTTGAGTCTGCCGGACTGCTTGAAGACCCAACAATCTCTGTGGGTATGGTTTGTAGGCTTCCCGGGAGTACTGTGGATTTGGCATATCTTGTCCAAGATTTGTTTAAGTTGGATAGCTCATCGCTATTGCCCTTAAGGGGCAGTTTTTTATTGTTCTGCCGTGAGCTTTTGAATCCGGCGTTGACTGCCGCGCTCTCTGGACCGTTCCCCTTAATCCGGCGCTGGTCCTTGCTGCGTCGTGGTTTCCCATTTCCATCCCTTACTTCGGATGTACTTGGATCGCTGGTATTGCATCTTGCCAGCCAACTATCCTATCCCGCATAAAGCGGGTCATGAGGCTTGTTAATGCAGCCATGGTTCTCGGCTTCTCTGGCGAGGTGTCTGGCAGCCATTAAATCTCGGACGTTGTGTTTGAAAGCTGCTAAGGCTTCGGCGTCCGGACAGTCGACTATTTGGTTCTTTTTGGTGAGGAACCTGTTCCAGAATTTGCAGGCTTACTCTCCGGGTTGTCGAGTTATATGACTTAAATCGTCTGCATCTGGAGGACGGACATAAGTCCCTTGAAAATTTGCCCAAAAAGCATCCTCGAGCTCTTCCCAACTTCCAATGGTATGTTCAGGGAGGCTTTTGAGCCAATGCCGGGCTGGCCCTTTGAGCTTGAGGGGTAAGTATATTATGGCATGGAGATCATCTCCTCTAGCCATGTGTATGTGGAGGATGTAATCCTCAATCCAGACTCCAGGGTCTGTTGTTCCGTTGTACGCCTCTATGTTTACGGGTTTGAATCCCCCTGGGAATTCGTGATCCAGCACCTCATCGGTGAAACACAGGGGGTGTGCGGCACCCCTATACTTGGGTGTGCCGTGATGTTCGGATATTTTGCATGTTGCATTGCTTTGAAGAGCTTGCTTTCTCGGCCCATATATGGACCTAACTGGGCCATCCTTTTGGTGCGAATCTTTATGCAGATCGCGTGCCGGCTTGTGTGCGGCGCCGCTTGCCGCTCTACGTTTGCCATGTGGTCGTCTATCCGACCCGGCGGCCTGTTTGTTTTTTGATCGTGGGGGCTCTACGGCCTCCTCATCGAATTCGGGCAGTAGTTTGCGCTTTGGGTAGCTCTTTGTTCGGCGACTGTCGCCATATTTGTCTGCGGTGTTGAGTACTTTGCTCCATCTGATTCTGAGTGCATCTTCCGCTATTTTGAGCTTCCGCTTCTGCTTTTTCATGCTACGCGCAGTGGCGACGAGCCTTTTGTGGAGGTTCTTCTGCTCCAAAAATTTGTCCGGTGTGAGATCGTCCGGACTGTTATCTTCGCTGGGGACGGGTTGTTTATCCAAGCTGTCCTGTTTGGATGGTTGCTCGACAGCATGTTCGTCGTCCATCGGTTCACCCTGCTCTATGGCTGGGTCTTTGTCGAGGTGGGACTTGGTGCGGCGTTTACGTTGCCGTTTTGATTGCTTTTCGAGGGATTTATCCTTCGTAGTGTCCTGTTGTTCCTCGTCGTCACTTCCTTTAGGTGTATCCACCATGTATACATTATGGGTTGAGGTGGTTGTCCAGTATCCTATAGGTGCTGGTTCATGGTTGTCTCCTACATCGTCGTCCATACCGTCGATGTCTTCGGAGTCGAAATCGAGCATGTCGTTTAAGCTTTCGATAGTGGCTACCAAGTGGGTGGTGGGTGGGCGTTGAATTCCTTCGTCGTCCGAATCCCAACCTTCCTGGCCGTAGTTCGGCCAGGGCTCCCCTGACAAAGAGAGAGACTTTAATGAGTTCAGGATATCGCCAAAGGGCGAGTCTTTGAAAGATGTCCGACGGTGAACTCCATAATCGGCGCCTTCGGATTCGATTGGTAGGGGCGTTGGAGGTTCGAGTCCGGAAAGGAGTCCGGCACCTGGGAGTCACGAGCTTTGCAAAGTACAGGGATGGTGTTTGGCTCAATCGCCGTAGAGATTTCAGCCCCCAAGGCGGTGTCCAAGCAAGAGTCCTCGATCGGGGAAACCGGATCCGGATTAAGGGTCGGAGCGAGCTGATGCGGCCTCGAATCGCTCGGGCAGCAGAGCTAGATCGTACCCATCGAAGCAAAGGCGGCACGCTCGGCTGTGGCTCGAATCCGTCGAAGATCAAGTCTCCGCGGACATCGGCCGTATAGTTCAAGCTTCCAAATCTGGCCTGATGGCTAGGGGCGTAGCTTTCGATCTACTCCAGATGGCCTAGCGAATCGGCCCGCAGTGCAAAGCCGCCGAATACGAAGATCTGTCCGGGAACAAAAGTCTCACCCTGGACTGCGTCGTTGCTGATGATTGAAGGAGCCATCGGGCCTATAGGTGACGACATAGAGGAACTCTCAATGAAAGCAACAATGTCGGTGTCAAAACCGGCGGATCTCGGGTAGGGGGTCCCGAACTATGCATCTAGGCGGATGGTAACAGGAGACAAGGGACACGATGTTTTTACCCAGGTTAGGGCCCTCTCGATGGAGGTAATACCCTACTCCTGCTTGATTAATATTGATGATATGGGTAGTACAAGAGTAGATCTACCATCAGAGAGGCTAAACCCTAGAAGCTAGCCTATGGTATGATTGTTGTTCATCCTACGGACTAAAACCCTTCGGTTTATATAGACACCGAATAGGGTTAGGGTTACACAGTCGGTTACAATGGTAGGAGATCTACATATCCGTATCGCCAAGCTTGCCTTCCACGCCAAGGAAAGTCCCATCCGGACACGGGACGAAGTCTTCAATCTTGTATCTTCATAGTCTAGGAGTCCGGCCAAAGATGATAGTTCGGCTATTCGGACACCCCCTAGTCCAGGACTCCCTCAACCCCCATGGCCGTATACTCATGGGCCAGTTCGGACAGCTGCCGCATACAAGGAAGATTCCACAAGACTTGGTGATCAAGACAAGGACTCCTCCCCACCGGCGATTCGGCTAGGACTCTTGTTATCTTAGGCCTCTGGTACATTATATAAAACGAGGTTAGGCTAGTCGATAGATAAGTGCTACGTCTTGAGCTTGCATTGGTTTTCCTCGAAGAGGAGGGGGTGATGCAGCAAGTGTAGCGTAAGTATTTCCCTCAGTTTTGAGAACCAAGGTATCAATCCAGTAGGAGGCTCCTCAAAAGTCCCACGCACCTACACAAACAAACTGAGAACTCGCAACCAACGCAATAAAGGGGTTGTCAATCCCTTCACGGCCACTTCATGAAAGTGAGATCTAATAAAGATAGTATGCTAAGATAAATATATTTTTGGTATTTTATAATGTAGATGCAAAAAGTAAAGATGCAAATAAAAGTAGATTGAAAGCAAATATGATAAGAGATAGACCCGGGGGCCATAGGTTTCACTAGTGGCTTTTCTCAAGATAGCATAAGTATTACGGTGGGTGAACAAATTACTGTCGAGCAATTAATAGAAAAGCGCATAGTTATGAGATTATCTAGGCATGATCATGTATATAGGCATCACGTCCATAACAAGTAGACCGACTCCTGCCTGCATCTACTACTATTACTCTACACATCGACCGCTATCCAGCATGCATCTATAGTATTAAGTTCATAATAACAGAGTAACGCATTATGCAAGATGACATGATGTAGAGGGATAAACTCGTGCAATATGATATAAACCCCATCTTGTTATCCTCGATGGCAACAATACAATACGTGCCTTGCAACCCTTTACATCCTTTGGGTAAGGACACCGCAAGATTGCACCCAAAGCTAAGCACTTCTCCCATGGCAAGAAAGACCAATCTAGTAGGCCAAACCAAACTGATAATTCGAAGAGACTTGCAAATATAACTCAATCATACATAAAAGAATTCAGAGAAGATTCAAATATTATTCATAGATAAACTTGATCATAAACCCACAATTCATCAGATCTCGACAAACACACCGCAAAAGGAGTTTACATCGAATAGATCTCCACAAGAGAGGGGGAGAACATTGTATTGAGCTCCAAAAAGAGAAAAGAAGCCATCTAGCTAATAACTATGGACCTGTAGGTATGTGGTAAACTACTCACAATTCATCGGAGGGCCAAGGATGTTGATGTAGAGGCCCTCCATGGTTGATTCCCCCTCAGGCTGAGTGCTGGCGAAGGCTCCAAGATGAGATCTCGCGGATACAGAAGGTTACGGCGGTGGAAATTGTGTTTCGTGGTGCCCCCGGATGTTTTCGGGGTACGCAGGTATATATAGGAAGAAGAAGTACGTCGGTGGCCGCCCCAGGGGCCCACGAGACAGGGGGGCGCGCCCTGTGGGGGGGGGCTCCTATCTTGTGGCTTCCTCGGAAGCTTCTTGACTTGCACTCCAAGTCCCCTGGATCACGTTCGTTCCAAAAATCACGCTCCCGAAGGTTTCATTCCGTTTGGACTCCGTTTGATATTCCTTTTCTTCGAAATACAGAAATAGGCAAAAAAACAACAATATGGGCTGGGCCTCCGGTTAGTAGGTTAGTCCCAAAAAGGATATAAATGTGTAAAATAAAGCCCATAAACATCCAAAAGGGGTAATATAATAGCATGGAACAATCAAAAATTATAGATACGTTGGAGACGTATCAAGCATCCCCAAGCTTAGTTCCTACTCGTCCTCGAGTAGGTAAATGATAAAAAGAGAATTTTTGATGTGGAATGCTACCTAGCATAATTCATAATGTAATTTTCTTTATTGTGGCATGAATGTTCAGATCCAATTTAATACAAAATAAAAGTTCATATTGACAAAAGAAATAGTAATACTTCAAGCATACTAATCAAAGTAATCATGTCTTCTCAAAATAGCATGGCAAAAGAAAGTTCATGCCTACAAAATCATATAGTTAGGCTATGCTTCATTTTCTTCACACAAAGATGTTCCCAACTTCTAGACCCCCGATGACAAGCCAAGCAATTGTTTCATACTTAAATAATCTCAAACTTTTTCAACCTTCACGCAATACATGAGCGTGAGCCATGGATATAACACTATGGGTGGAATAGAATATGATGATGGGGATTGTGTGAAGAAGACAAAAAAGGAGAAAGTCTCACATTGACGAGGATAATATGGAGATGCCCATCAATTGATTTCAACATGAGGAGTTGGGATTGCCATGCAACGGATGCACTAGAGCTATAAATGAATGCTAAACAAAAGAAAACTAGTGGGTGTGCATCCAACTTGCTTGCTCACGAAGACCTAGGGCATTTGAGGAAGCCCATCATAGGAATACACAAGCCAAGTTCTATAATGAAAAATTCCCACTAGTATGAAAAAGACAACTTATGAGACTCACTATATGAAAAACATGGTGCTGCTTTGAAGCACAATATATGAGACTCACTACATGAAGAACAAGGTGCTACTTTGAAGCACAAGTGTGGAAAAAGAGATAGTAACATTTCCATTTTTATTTATTTTCTTTTTTTGGGCCTTTCTTTTTTTGGCCTTTCTCTTTTTTTTGGGCAATGCTCTAATAATGATGATCATCACACTTCTATTGATTACAACATAAGAATTACAACTCGAAACTAGAACAAGATATGACTCTATATGAATGCCTCCGTGATGTACGGATTGTGCAATGAATCAAGAGTGACATGTATGAAAAATAATGCATGGTGGCTTTGCCACAAATACGATGTCAACTACATGATCATGCAATGGCAATATGACAAAAGTAAAGTATGTCATGATGATGATAAACGGAACGGTGGAAAGTTGCATGGCAATATATCTCGGAATGGCTATGGAAATGCCATAATAGGTAGGTATGGTGGTTGTTTTGAGGAAGATTTAGGGAGGTTTATGTGTGATAGAGCGTATCGTATCACGGGGTTTGGATGCACCGACGAAGTTTGCACCAACTCTCAAGGTGAGAAAGGGCAATGCACGGCATCAAGAGGCTAGCAAAGTCGGAAAGGTAAAAGTGCATTATAATCCATGGACTCAACATTAGTCAAAAGAACTCATATACTTATTGCAAAAATTTGGAAGTCATCAAAAATCAAGTACTACGCGCATGCTCCTAGGGGGATAGATTGGTAGGAAAAGACCATCGCTTGTACCCGACCGCCACTCATAAGGATGCACAAGCCAGGTACACTTCATGTTTCAAATTTGTTACACAACTTTAACCGTACGTGCATGCTACGGGACTTGCTAACTTCAACACAAGCATTCTTTAAATTCATAATCACCCAACTAGCATGACTTTAATATCACTACCTCCATATCTCAAAACAATTATCAAGTATCAAGTTGATCATAGCATCCAATTCACTTCCTATGATAGTTTTATTAGACCCAACTTGGATGCTCATCATTCTAGGACCAACTTTATGACCATAGCAAATACCATGCTGTTCTAAAAGACTCTCAAAATAATATAAGTGAAGCATGAGAGACTAGCAATTTCTTCAAAATTAAGACACCACCGTGCTCTAAAAGATATAAGTGAAGCACTAGAGCAAAAACTATCAAGCTCAAAAGATATAAGTGAAGAACATAGAGTATTGTAGCAAATTCTAATCAAGTAGGCTTCTCCCAAAAGGTGTGTACAGAAAGGATGATTGTGGTAAACTAAAAAGCAAAGACTAATATAATACACGACGCTCCAAGCAAAACACATATCATGTGGCGAATAAAAATATAGCTCCAAGTAAAGTTACCAACGAACGAAGACGAAAGAGGGGATGCCTTCCCGGGGCATCCCCAAGCTTAGCCTTTTGGCTATTCTTGAATATCTTGGGGCGCCTTGGGCATCCCCAAGCTTAGGCTCTTGCCACCCTTTATTCCATAGTCCATAAAAGCTTTACCCAAAACTTGAAAACTTCACAACACAAAACTCAACAGGAAATCTTAGAAGCTCCGTTAGTGAAAGAAAACAAAACCACCACATAAGGTACTGCAATGAACTCATTCTTTATTTATTTTGGTGTTAAACCTACTGTATTCCAACTTCTCTATCGATTATAAACTATTTTATTGGCCATAGATTCATCAAAATAAGCAAACAACACACGAAAAACAGAATCTGTCAAAAACAGAACAGTCTGTAGTAATCTGTAACTAACGCAAACTTCTGGAACAGCAAACATTCAGAGAAAGTAGGACGACCTAGGAAATTTGTTTATTGATCAGCAGCAATTGGAATCATTATTTTATCACGTTCTGGTGATTTTCAACAATTGTTTTCGTGAACCGAAAGTTTCCGGAAATTACAGCAAGATCAAATAACTATCATCCAAGAAGATCCTATAGGTTTAACTTGGCACAAACACTAATTAAAAGATAAAAACATATCTAAACAGAAGGTAGATGGATTATTTATTCCTAAACAGAAACAAAAACAAAAAACTAAAAATAAAATTGGGTTTCCTCCCAACAAGCGCTATCGTTTAACGCCCCTAGCTAGGCATAAAAACAAAGATAGATCTAACGAGTGTCATCTTTAATTTTCAGTTTTTTAGCGGGGTCATGCTCGAATCCGGGAGGTTCTTTCCACTCCCATTCATACTCAGAAATTTTTAGATCTAAAGAATCCAACCGCTTATTGCAAAGAGTAATCAACATATTCATGCGGTGAAGATTTCCGCTAACACTTTTAAGAGGCTCAAGAGACTTTTGTAAATTTTTTGTTACTTCGCAAATCTTTCCAAACACTTGGGTTTCTTCTTGGGTAGGATGTGGTCCTCCCTTTTGGGGTAGTGTTCCCACTATTCCCTCTATAATTTCATGCGCAATACTGGGATCAATCTCAATGAAATTTCCCTTGGCAATGCAATCCAAGAGTTGTCTATGCGTCATATTTAACCCAACATAAAATTACGAAGAAGAATTCTAAAGTTCACCTCTAGGGTGCACTTGCGATAAGATTTCATCATCATATACCAAGCATCTTTTAAGCTTTCTCCTTGCCTCTGCTTGAAGTGAAGAACTTCAAACTCGGGAGACATAGGAGCGGATAAGGAACTAGTCATAACGACAAGCAAGCGAACTAACACACGAGCAAACAGAAAAACGGCAAGCGAAAAAGAGAGGAGGAGATTGGAAAAGAGAGGGCGAATAAAACGGCAAGGGTGAAGTGGGGGAGAGGAAAACGAGAGGCAACTGGCAAATAATGTAATGCGAGATATAGGGATTGTGATGGTTACTTGGTATGGTGCTTGACTTGCTCTTGCGTAAGCCTCCCCGGCAACGGCGCTAGAAATCACACGTTGGCGGGAGGTCGAATCTTGACTTGACTTGGTGGAAGCCTCCCCGGCAACGGCGCCAGAAATCCTTCTTGCTACGTCTTGAGTTTGCGTTGGTTTTCCTCGAAGAGGAGAGGGTGATGCATCAAGTGTAGCGTAAGTATTTCCCTCAGTTTTGAGAACCAAGGTATCAATCCAGTAGGAGGCTCCTCAAAAGTCCCACGCACCTACACAAACAAGCGAGAACTGCAACCAACGCAATAAAGGGGTTTTCAATCCCTTCACGGCCACTTGCGAAAGTGAGATCTAATAAAGATAGTATGATAAGATAATTTTTTTTGGTATTTTATAATATAGATGCAAAAATTAAAGATGCAAATAAAAGTAGATTGAAAGAAAATATGATACGAGATAGACCCGGGGGCCATAGGTTTCACTAGTGGCTTCTGTTAAGATAGCATAAGTATTACGGTGGGTGAACAAATTACTGTCGAGCAATTGATAGAAAAGTGCATAGTTATGAGATTATCTAGGCATGATCATGTATATAGGCATCACGTTCATAACAAGTAGACCGACTCCTGCCTGCATCTACTACTATTACTCCACACATCGACCGCTATCCAGCATGCATCTAGAGTATTAAGTTCATAAGAACAGAGTAACGCATTAAGCAAGATGACTTGATGTAGAGGGATAAACTCATGCAATATGATATAAACCCCATCTTGTTATCCTCGATGGCAACAATACAATACGTGCCTTGCAACCCTTTACATCCTTTGGGTAAGGACACCGCAAGATTGCACCCAAAGCTAAGCACTTCTCCCATGGCAAGAAAGACCAATCTAGTAGGCCAAACCAAACTGATAATTCAAGAGACTTGCAAAGATAACTCAATCATACATAAAAGAATTCAGAGAAGATTCAAATATTATTCATAGATAAACTTGATCATAAACCCACAATTCATCGGATCTCGACAAACACACCGCAAAAAGAGTTTACATCGAATAGATCTCCACAAGAGAGGGGGAGAACATTGTATTGAGATCCAAAAAGAGAGAAGAAGCCATCTAGCTAATAACTATGGACCCGTAGGTCTGTAGTAAACTACTCACAACTCATCGGAAGGGCAAGGATGTTGATGTAGAGGCCCTCCATGGTTGATTCCCCTCCGGCGGAGTGCCGGCGAAGGCTCCAAGATGAGATCTCATGGATCTGAGAAGGTTACGGTGGTGGAAATTGTGTTTCGTGGTGCCCCGTATGTTTTCGGGCACGAGGTATATATAGGAAGAAGAAGTACGTCGGTGGTCGCTGAGGGGCCCACGAGATAGGGGGCGCGCCTGCAGGGGCGGGGTGGCCTCCTATCTCGTGGCTTCTCGAAGCTTCTTGACTTGCACTCAAGTCCTCGATCACGTTCATTCCAAAAATCACGCTTCCGAAGGTTTCATTCCGTTTGGACTCCGTTTGATATTCCTTTTCTTTGAAATACTGAAATAGGCAAAAAAAATAGCAATATGGGCTGGGCCTCCAGTTAGTAGGTTAGTCCCAAAAATGATATAAATGTGTAAAATAAAGCCCATAAACATCCAAAAGGGGTAATATAATAGCATGGAACAATAAAAAATTATAGATACGTTGGAGATGTTGGGGAACGTAGCAGAAATTCAAAATTTCATACGTGTCACCAAGATCTATCTATGGAGAAACTAGCAACGAGGGAAGGAGAGTGCATCTACACACCCTTGTAGATCGCTAAGCGGAAGCGTTCATGAGAACGGGGTTGAAGGAGTCGTACTAAATCGTGATCCAAATCACCGGAGATCCTAGTGCCGAACGGACGGCACCTCCGCGTTCAACACACGTACAGCCGGTGACGTCTCCCACGCCTTGATCCAGCAAGGAGAGGGAGAGGTTGAGGAAGACTCCATCCAGAAGCAACACAACGGCATGGTGGTGATGGAGGAGCGTGGCAATCCCAGCAGGCTTGGCCAAGCACCAAGGGAGGAGGAGGAGAGGCAGGGCTGCACCAAGAGGGAGAGAACTCATGTCTTATGGGCAGCCCCTAGCCCTCATATATATAGGGGAAAGGGAGGAGGGTGCGCCCCCTCTAGGGTTCCCACCCCTAGGGGGGGTGGCAGCCCTAGATGGGAAAAGGGGGAGGCGGCCAAGAGGGGAGGGAGAGGTAGGCGCCCACTAGATGGGCCTTAGGGCCCATCTGCCCTAGGGTTTGCCCCCTCCCACTCACCCTTGCGCCTTGGGCCCCTTGTGGGGGGCGCACCAGCCCCTTTGGGGCTGGTTCCCTCCACACTTGGCCCACGCAACCTTCTGGGGTTGGTGGCCCCACTTGGTGGACCTCGGGACCCTCCCGGTGGTCCCGGTAAATTACCAATATCGCCCAAAACTTTTCCGGTGACCAAAACAGGACTTCCCATATATAAATCTTTACCTCCGGACCATTCCGGAACTCCTCGTGACGTCCAGGATCTCATCCGGGACTCCGAACAACATTCGGTAACCACATACAAACTTCCTTTATAACCCTAGCGTCATCGAACCTTAAGTGTGTAGACCCTACGGGTTCGGGAGACATACAGACGTGACCGAGACGTTCTCCGGTCAATAACCAACAGCGGGATCTGGATAACCATGTTGGCTCCCACATGTTCCACGATGATCTCATCGGATGAACCACGATGTCAAGGACTCAATCGATCCCGTATACAATTCCCTTTGTCTAGCGGTATTGTACTTGCCCGAGATTCGATCGTCGGTATCCCGATACCTTGTTCAATCTCGTTACCGGCAAGTCTCTTTACTCGTTCCGTAACACATCATCCCGTGATCAACCCCTTGGTCACATTGTGCACATTATGATGATGTCCTACCGAGTGGGCCCAGAGATACCTCTCCGTCACACGGAGTGACAAATCGATCTCGATTCGGTACAACCCAACAGACACTTTTGGAGATACCTGTAGTGCACCTTTATAGTCACCCAGTTATGTTGTGACGTTTGGTACACCCAAAGCATTCCTACGGTATCCGGGAGTTGCACAATCTCATGGTCTAAGGAAAAGATACTTCACATTAGAAAATCTTTAGCATACGAACTACGATCTTTGTGCTAGGCTTAGGATTGGGTCTTGTCCATCACATCATTCTACTAATGATGTGATCCCGTTATCAATGACATCCAATGTCCATGGTTAGGAAACCGTAACCATCTATTGATCAACGAGCTAGCCAATAGAGGCTTGCTAGGGACATGGTGTTGTCTATGTATCCACACATGTATTTGAGTTTCCTATCAATACAATTATAGCATGGATAATAAACGATTATCATGAACAAGGAAATATAATAATAATAACTAATTTATTATTGCCTCTAGGGCATATTTCCAACAGTCTCCCACTTGCACTAGAGTCAATAATCTAGTTCACATCGCCATGTGATTAACACTGATAGGTCACATCGCCATGTGACCAACACCCAAAGAGTTTACTTGTGTCTGTAAACTAGTTCACATCATCATGCGATTTAGACTCAATGAGTTCTGAGGTTTGATCATGTTTTGCTTGCGGGAGAGGTTTTAGTCAACGGGTTTTAGTCAACGGGTCTGAACCTTTCAGATCCGTGTGTGCTTTTGCAAATTTTAGGTCATATTATAAATGCTCCATTTGAAAATATACCAAATGGTTGCTCCACTATACGTATCCGGTTTGCTACTCAGAGTCACTCGGATAGGTGTTAAAGCTTGCATCGACGTAACCCTTTACGCCAAACTCTTTATCACCTCCATAATCGAGAAACATGTCCTTATTTACTCCAAGGACAATTTTGACCGCTGTCCAATGATCCATTCCTGGATCATTCTTGTACCCTATAGTGACTCATGGCAAGGCACACTTCCGTGCAAAGACACAAAGATAGCATACTATAGAGCCTATGTCTGAAGCATAGGGGACGACCTTCGTCCTTTCTCTCTTTTCTGCCGTGGTCGAGCTTTTAACTCTTAACTCCATACCTTACAACTCAGACAAGAACTCCTTCTTTGACTGATCCATCTTGAACACTTTCAAGATTATGTCAAGGTATATGCTCATTTGAAAGTACTATTGAGTGTTTTTGATCTATCCTCATAGATCTTGATGCTCAATGTTCAAGTAGCTTAATCCAGGTTTTCACTTGAAAACACTTTTCAAACAACCCTATATGCTTTACAGAAATTCTACATCATTTCTGATCATCAATATGTCAACAACATATACTCATCGAAATTCTATAGTGCTCCCACTCACTTCTTTGGAAATACAAGTTTCTCATAAACTTTGTATAAACCCAAAATCTTTGATCATCTCATCAAAGCGCACATTCCAACTCCGAGATGCTTACTCCGGTCCTTAGAAAGGATCGCTGGAGCCAAAGATACCTTTTAGCATCCTTAGGATCGACAAAACTTTCTCGATTGTATCACATACAACCTTTCCTTACGAAAACTGGTAAGGAAACTCATTTTGACATCCATCTGCCAGATTTCATAAATGCAGCTTATGCTAACATGATTCCGACGGACTTAAGCATCGCTACGGATGAGAAAAACTCATCGTAGTCAACTCCTTGAACTTGTGAAAAACTCTTCGCCACAAGTCGAGCTTCATAGAAGGTGACATTACCGTCCACGTCCGTCTTCTTCTTAAAGATCCATTCATCTCAATGGCTTGCCGATCATCGTGCAAGTCCACCAAAGTCCATGCTTTGTTCTGATACATGGATCCTATCTCGGATTTCATGGTTTCTAACCATTTATCGGAATTTGGGCCCACCATTGCTTCTCCATAGCTCGTAGGTTCATTGTTGTCTAGCAACATGACCTTCTAGACAGGATTGCGTACCACTCTGAAGTAGTACGCATCCTTGTCACCCGCCGAGGTACGTCGCTGACTTGATCCGAAACTTCATGATCACTATCATAAGCTTCTACTTCAATTGGTGTAGGTGCCACGGGAACAACTTCCTGTGCCCTGCTACACACTAGTTGAAGTGATGGTTCAGTAACCTCATCAAGTCTCCACTATCCTCCCACTCATCTTTTCGAGACGAACTTTTCCTCGAGAAAGGACCCGATTCAAGAAACAATCCCTATTGCTTCCGGATCTGAATTAGGAGGTATACCCAACTGTTTTGGGTGTCCTATGAAGATGCATTTTATGCTTTGGGTTCGAGCTTATCAACCTGAAACTTTTCCACATAAGCGTCGCAGCCCCAAACTTTTAAGAAAGCGACAACTTAGGTTTCTCCAAACGGTGTCGTCTCAACGGAATTACGTGGTGCCCCATTAAAGTGAGTGCGGTTGTCTCTAATGCCTAACCCATGAGCGATAGTGGTAATTCGATAAGAGATATCATGGTACGCACCATATCCAATAGAGTGCAACTATGATGTTTGGACACACCATCACACTATGGTGTTCCAGGCGGTATTAATTGTGAAACAATTTGCACAATGTCTTAATTGTGGGCCAAAACTCGTAACTCAGATATTCATCTCTATGATCATATCGTAGACATTCTATCCTCTTGTCACGAAGATCTTAAACTTCACTCTGAAATTACTTGAACCATTCAATAATTCAGACTTGTGTTTCATCAAGTAAATATACTCAACATCTACTCGAATCATCGTGAAGTAAGAACATAACGATATTCCTTTGCATGCCTCAAAGACTCATTGGACTGCACATATCAAAATGTGTTACTTCCAACAAGTTGCTATCTTGTTCCCTCTTCTTTGAAACCGAGGCTTTTCAGTCATCTTGCCCATGTGGTATGTTTTGCATATCTCAAGTGATTCAAAATCAAGTGAGTCCAAACGATCCATCTGCATGGAGTTTCTTCATGCGTACACACCAATAGACATGGTTCGCATGTCTCAAATTTTCAAAACGTAGTGAGTCCAAAGATCCATCAACATGGAGTTTCTTCATGCGTTTTACACCAATATGACTTACATGGCAGTGCCACAAGTAAGTGGTGCTAGCATTACTATCTTATACTTTTGGCATGAAAATGTGTATCACTACGATCGAGATTCAATAAACCATTTATTTAGGTGCAAGACCATCGAAGGTATTATTCAAATAAATAGAGTAACCATTATTCTCCTTAAATGAATAAATCAGTATTGCGATAGACATAATCCAATCATGTCTATGCTCAACGCATAAACACCAAATGATAATTATTCTGGTTTAATACTAATCTTGATGGTAGAGGGAGCGTGCGATGTTTGATCACATCAAAATTGGAAACACTTCCAACACATATCGTCAACTCTCCTTTAGCTAGTCTCCGTTTATTCCGTAGCCTTTTATTTCGAGTTACTAACACTTAGCAACCGAACCGGTATCTAATACCCTAGTGCTACTAGGAGTACTAGTAAAATACACAATAACTTAATGTATATCCAATATACTTCTATCGACCTTGCCAGACTTCTTATCTACCAAGTATCTAGGGTAATTCTGCTCGTTGGCTGTTCCCCTTATTACAGAAGCACCTAGTCTCGGGTTTGGGTTCAACCTTGGGTTTCTTCACTGGAGCAGCAACTGTTTTGCCGTTTCATGAAGTATCCCTTCTTGCCCTTGCCCTTCTTGAAACTAGTGGTTTCACCAACCATCAACAATTGATGCTCCTTCTTGATTTCTACTTTCGCGATGTCAAACAACGTGAATACCTCAAGGATCATCATCTCTATCCTTGATATGTTATAGTTCATCACGAAGCTCTAGTAGCTTGGTGGCAATGACTTTGGAGAAACATCACTATCTCATCTGGAAGATCAACTCCCACTCGATTCAAGTGATTGTTGTACTCAGACAATCTGAGCACTAGCTCAACGATTGAGCTTTTCTCCCTTAGTTTGTAGTCTAAGAAAATCGTCGGAGGTCTCATACCTCTTGACGTGGGCACGAGCCTGAAATCCCAATTTCAGCCTTCGAAACATCTCATATGTTCCGCGACGTTTTGAAAAACGTCTTTGGTGCCTCAACTCTAAACCGTTTAACTGAACTATCACGTAGTTATCAAAACGTGTATGTCCGATGTTCGCAACATCCACAAACGACGCGTTTGGGGTTCAGCACACTTAGCGGTGCATTAAGGACATAAGCTATTTATCGTCCGCATAATCGCCATCATCAACTTTCAACTATATTTTCTCTAGGAACATATCTAAACAGTGGAACTAAAGCGCGAGCTTACGACATAATTTGCAAAAGGTCTTTTGACTATGTTCAAGATAATTAAGTTCATCTTATGAACTCCCACTCAGATAGACATCCCTCTGGTCATCTAAGTGATTACATGATCTGAGTCAACTAAGCCGTGTCCGATCATCACGTGGGACGGACTAGTCAACATCGGTGAACATCTTCATGTTGATTGTATCTACTATACGACTCATGCTCGACCTTTCGGTCTCCGTGTTCCGAGGCCATGTCTGCACATGCTAGGCTCGTCAAGTTAACCCCAAGTGTTTTCTTTGTGTAAATCTGTCTTACACCCGTTGTATGTGAACGTAAGAATCCATCACACCCGATCATCACGTGGTGCTTAGAAGTTTACTTAACTGTAGCAACGGTGCACGGTCGGGGAGAACACTTCTTGAAATTTGTGTAAGGGATCATCTTATTTACTACCGTCGTTCTAAGTCAACAAGATGCATAAACATAATAAACATCACATGCAATTATATAGTAGTGACATGATATGGCCAATATCATATTGCTCCTTTTGATCTCCATCTTCGGGCTCCATGATCATCATTGTCACCGCATGACACCATGATCTCCATCATCATGATCTCCATCATCGTGTCTCCATGAAGTTGTCTCGCCAACTTATTACTTCTACTACTATGGCTACCGGTTAGCAATAAATTAAAGTAATTACATGGCGTTGTTCAATGACACGCAGGTCATACAATAAATAAAGACAACTCCTATGGCTCCTGCGGTTGTCATACTCATCGACATGCAAGTCGTGAGTCCTATTACAAGAACATGATCAATCTCATACATCACATATCATTCATCACATTCTTCTTGGCCATATCACATCACATAGCATACCCCGCAAAAACAAGTTAGACGTCCTCTAATTGTTGTTTGCATGTTTTACGTGGCTGCTTTGGGTTTCTAGCAAGAACGTTTCTTACCTCATAAAACCACAACGTGATATGCCAATTGCTATTTACCCTTCATAAGGACCCTTTTCATCGAATCCGTTCCGATGAAGTGGGAGAGATCGCACCCGCTAGCCACCTTATGCAACAAGTGCATGTCACCGGTGGAACTGTCTCACGAAGATGCGTGTAAGGTCGGTCCGGCCGCTTCATCCCACAATACCGTCGAAACAAGATTGGACTAGTAACGGTAAGCATATTGAACAAAATCAACGCCCACAACTACTTTGTGTTCTACTCGTGCAAAGAATCTACGCAATAGACCTAGCTCATGATGCCACTTGTTGGGGAACGTGGCGAAATTCAAAATTTCCTACGTGTCACCAAGATCTATCTATGGAGAAACTAGCAACGAGGGAAGGAGAGTGCATCTACATACCCTTGTAGATCGCTAAGCGGAAGCGTTCATGAGAACGGGGTTGAAGGAGTCAGACTGTCGTGATCCAAATCACCGGAGATCCTAGTGCCGAACGGACGGCACCTCCGCGTTCAACACACGTACAGCCCGGTGGCGTCTCACGCCTTGATCCAGCAAGGAGAGAGGGAGAGGTTGAGGAAGACTCCATCCAGCAGCAACACAACGGCATGGTGGTGATGGAGGAGCGTGGCAATCCCAGCAGGCTTCGCCAAGCACCAAGGGAGAGGAGGAGGAGAGGCAGGGCTGCACCAAGAGGGAGAGAACTCATGTCTTATGGGCAGCCCCTAGCCCTCATATATATAGGGGAAAGGGAGGAGGGTGCGCCCCCTCTAGGGTTCCCACCCCTAGGGGGGCGGCAGCCCTAGATGGGAAAAGGGGGAGGCGGCCAAGAGGGGAGGGAGAGGGAGGCGCCCACTAGATGGGCCTTAGGGCCCATCTGCCCTAGGGTTTGCCCCCTCCAACTCCACCTTGCGCCTTGGGCCCCTTGTGGGCGCACCAGCCCCTTTGGGGCTGGTTCCCTCACACTTGGCCCACGCAACCTTCTGGGGTTGGTGGCCCCACTTGGTGGACCTCAGGACCCTCCGGTGGTCCCAGACATTACCGATATCGCCTCAAACTTTTCCGATGACCAAAACAGGACTTCCCATATATAAATCTTTACCTCCGGACCATTCCGGAACTCCTCGTGACGTCCAGGATCTCATCCGGGACTCGGAACAACATTCGGTAACCACATACAAACTTCCTTTATAACCCTAGCGTCATCGAACCTTAAGTGTGTAGACCCTACGGGTTCGGGAGACATGCAGACGTGACCGAGACGTTCTCCGGTCAATAACCAACAGCGGGATCTGGATACCCATGTTGGCTCCCACATGTTCCACGATGATCTCATCGGATGAACCACGATGTCAAGGACTCAATCGATCCCGTATACAATTCCCTTTGTCTAGCGGTATTGTACTTGCCGAGATTCGATCGTCGGTATCCCGATACCTTGTTCAATCTCGTTATCGGCAAGTCTCTTTACTCGTTCCGTAACACATCATCCCGTGATCAACCCCTTGGTCACATTGTGCACATTATGATGATGTCCTACCGAGTGGGCCCAGAGATACCTCTCCGTCACGGAGTGACAAATCCCAGTCTCGATTCGTACCAACCCAACAGACACTTTTGGAGATACCGTAGTGCACCTTTATAGTCACCCGATTCACGTTGTGACGCTTTGGTACACCCAAAGCACTCCTACGGTATCCGGAGTTGCACAATCTCATGGTCTAAGGAAAAGATACTTGACATTAGAAAAGCTTTAGCATACGAACTACGATCTTTGTGCTAGGCTTAGGATTGGGTCTTGTCCATCACATCATTCTACTAATGATGTGATCCCGTTATCAATGACATCCAATGTCCATGGTTAGGAAACCGTAACCATCTATTGATCAACGAGCTAGCCAATAGAGGCTTGCTAGGGACATGGTGTTGTCTATGTATCCACACATGTATTTGAGTTTCCTATCAATACAATTATAGCATGGATAATAAACGATTATCATGAACAAGGAAATATAATAATAATAACTAATTTATTATTGCCTCTAGGGCATATTTCCAACAGGAGACGTATCAATAAGCTAGATCATTATGACATTACTCATCATACCTCTAGGGCTTAGACCATAACATATGATCTCGAGGTAGATCAACTCTTGTAATACTCATATCATCAAGATTAATCAAGCAGGAAGTAGGGTATTACCTCCATAGAGAGGGCCCGAACTTGGGTAAACATTGTGTCCCCCGCCTCTTGTTACCATTAGCCTTATACGCACAGTTCAGGACCCCCTACCCGAGATCCGCCAGTTTTGACACCGACAATGGTGCTTTCATTGAGAGTTCCGCTGTGTGATCGGCAAAAGGATCGATGGCTCGTTTGCAGATTAACTGCGACGTCGACATCTTCGTCACCGGCTCGACTGGTCACCTTGGCTTGACCGAGGACTGTGCCCTGCCTCCGATCGTCATGTTCGGACGAGGGCCTTCTTTAACACCAACTCCGATCTCTATCAAGATCATGGAGGAATCATCCATGGAGCTCAGGGGCTCAACGTCAACATTGCCCTCGGGCGACCGTGCTATTTTTCTGGACAGCGAACTTGTATCCGCTGCCACCGCCTCCTCGAGTGTCGTTTTAACGATTGCTTTAGTGAAACTGTGCGTAATTGAGTCTAAAACAATCCTGGAAAATTTCGTCGAGTTCCGATGGAGGAATCTCTGGCAATCTACGATACACCGGAGCCCTGTCAAACCTTGACGGGAATCTGGACGAGTTTAGGGCGTGGTCTCCAGAGCCCAGCTAGGAGGTCCTTTGGAAGATCCAACCGTTCATTTGCTGCGGAATTCTCATATCTACCACCCCTCAAAGTTTCAGCTCGATCCGACCGTCCAAACTCCGGGAACCTTCCGATTAGTGCATCAGTTTTCACATCTGCTTTCTGCGTGAATACGGATCAGACCCGAATTCATGTTTCTTTATGAACGTGGTATTGGACAACATTTTTAAAGGAATTTTCTTCTAAGGTATTGCGCGTTGTTCTTAACACGTGCCCATAAAATTTTAAGCCTCCTCTAAGGTAATCTTCGCCATCACGCTGGTATCAAACCAGTCCGGCAATATAGCTCCACGGCTGCCGACCTACGCTAGACATGTCGTCGCTTTTTGAGCCGAGCTCAACTTCTTCGGATCCTCACCTCGGCGAGCCGAACAAGAGTTCGGAATCGCCAAAGATAAATCATCACCAACATCGCCGCCCCACGGATTACACGGAGCGGGCACACCGGCATCGCCGCATGGTCACTTCATCAAACCAGCATTGGCCGCGTCACAAGTTACGACCTGCGTCGGCATGGCCGCACTGTTGCTTCTTCGAGCCGATGTCCATCACGCCGAACTACCTCAACACCTTGGCTGACATGGCGGCTGCAACGACTCCTTACCGACCTGCTTCGTCACCTCGGCTAGACCGGGGACTTGGCTATTTCTTCATCAACATACTCCGGTGACTTCGGCGTCACCAGCCGACCAGCTTCGTCACGTTAGCGGGACCGAGGGCTTTGCCTTGGCAAGCCAACCTTTGCTAGCTTCGCCATGCCGTCGCTTTACCGCCCATCAGGAAATGGGTGTGTGGATCGATTCCCAATTTTGGGAGTCGCTTTTCTTCGGACTGCTACAACAAATAAACCAGATGCTATTAATCCTAACAATTTTTGCTTGTCGGGTTTATTTTTCCTAATGAATTATTACTCTGGTTTGTTCCATCATCTGTACACAGGTCTATCAAATGACGGCCACATTAAAGACGGTTACGTGGTGGTTCGGTCAGTTTCCGTACATAGTTCGGCAAACGCCGCATCCGAAACTCGGACCGCCGTGTAAATTCAGGCTTTGTCACGCCTTCACTGCGTCATGCCGACGCCCTGCATCGACATTGGCTTCAGCGCCGGGCCACATCTCTTTAAATAAATTATTTTTGCATAAAGAAATTATGCAAGGATTATATATATATTATTATTATTTCCTGGACCGCACTGTTTTATGTGTGCAGGTAATCGATTTTGACTGCGTTACGCGGTCACTACTCTGGAGTGCCGAACTCCTTGCTCGGACACCTCGGGCCTGGGGGCTTGGACCTCGGTCATGTCGAGGACTACGAACCTTGTCGGATCTGCACAGATCAATGGGCATCTTCGTCTCGCCACAAGCCCGAATCGCGTCATCAACACCGAGCACATTAACCAGCTAAGTCGCTTTCATGCTAAAAAAACTTTCAGTTTTAAATTTTGTTCGGTTCGACCAAGCATTATAATTTTTGGCAAAAAAAGTTGTTTGTGACAAAGTTCCTTGTCAAAACTTTGTTTTTAACACACAAATTCAAATACCCCGTTTACTTGGGGGCTTCTTTTATGATGCTTTTCCTCTTGCATATGATTATACTTGTACGGCTTCGTTCCTTGTTCGTGTATTACGCCACAATATGCACCATATTGACCTACAAGCTGGGTTGCCTTGCTCCTGTGTTTACCCCTACGTTCTCGATTGTTCGGCTAGGGAGTAAAGGGAGCACCTCTGTGATTGTCACGATCGGGTCATCCGAGCCGGACCTCAGACTGGGTGAAGCCGAAAGCTAGCGCTCTTACTGTTTTCAATAATGGTCGGCACACAACGGAACTCATGAGTACAAAAATCTATTGCACAAGTCTCATAGTAATAATGAGCAACCAAGAAAGGTATCGGTGGGGTACTATTTTCTTCAAGATGCTTCTTACACTTAAATCGGTAATATAGCATAAGTTTCGAGCGCGCTTTATGCATTCTGACCTTATGGCCTGATTGCCTAGTTATCGGAAACACCGTCAATATTCTCGACAAGTGGAGTACATAACACTTTTCGGCCCTTGACCAAGAGGGAGAAGCCGACGGTCGGTTAAGACGCGTTTAAAGTTCGGGTGAACACATATATATAAGTACATCGGTACATACAATCATTATACATAAAATTCTTTTGCCCAAGTCACTTGGGGGCTCTTAAATTTATTTGAGCTGTTTTATAGTAAATGTGTTTTTTTCTTGATTATTGCAAAGTCTTTTTCTACCGCTCCTTTTTCGACTCGAGTATATGATCAATAGGAGCTTGAAGCCTTAGGCTGACCCGCGTGAAGTCTTGAGATCGGATGTGTCATGTTAAAGCGTGACAGAAGCACAATTCCCCCCCCCCCCCAATTTTCGGATTGGCACCGAACACTTGATCTTGTTCGGACATCAAGTTTTTACTGACGTTTCTTGGTTTTCCAAGCTTATGGCACTTTTAAACTATTTGTGTATTTCCAGCATAAGTTTTGCAGTGCAATGCCGGACATCTTTAGAGATTCGGTAAAAGCATTCTCGAATATTGCTATATATGCATCGGTATCGAATTGTGTCTTCGGTCAATAGTTGGGTTGCCCGGCTCCTGTGCTTGCCTCCTACGTTACGCTTTTGTTCGGCTTGGTGTGCAAAGGGAGAACCACTACGATTGTGCTTCCAGCTCGCATGGTTAAGCACCTTAGTGAAGAAAGCCGAAAACTGACTTATCACAATAAGCGTAAACTAGTCAGCGATCCGATGACTATGTTAAATGATGGGCCGTTCATAACATTGGCCGAAGTGTTTACGGCTTCACCTCAGCTGTCACCGAACACAAACCGGGGGCTCCTAGCTAGCTTCCCAAGTTTAAAACTCCTATGACTAAGTGAAAGTTATAAAGCCCGGATATCTGATTGCCTCGTTCCCGCTAACACAACCACCTTCGGGCACCGTGATGTCGGCTAAGGGTTGTCTTGTTATTGCGGAAACACCCTGCGTAGTATCTACAAAGGGGTAGAAGCCGACGATGGGCCACTTTCAACTGATAAACAATCGCAATAGAGTCAAAATAAGTATATATCATCAACATTTGTGTTCATTATACAAGTGTTGCCTTCCGTAATTATCGTTATATAAAGCCATAAATATGCATCAATTTTGACTTAAGATTTTGGCCAAGCTGGGTTGCCTGGTGAGGGAGTCCTGGATTAGGGGGTATACAGACAGCCGGTCTGTGTACAACGTCCGGACTATTGAAGCGTGAAGATACAAGACTCAAGACTTCGGCCCGTGTCCGGATGGAACTTTCCTTGACGTGGAAGGCAAGCTTGGCGATCCGGATATTATATTTCCTTCCTTGTAACCGACTCCATGTAAACCCTAGCCGTCTCCGGTGCCTATATAAACCGGAGAGGTTGGTCCTTAGAAGGTCGATCACAATTACAATCATACCATCATAGGCTAGCTCTTAGGGTTTAGCCTCTACGATCTCGTGGTAGATCTACTCTTGTACTACCCATATCATCAATATTAATCAAGCAGGAAGTAGGGTTTTAGCTCCATCGAGAGGGCCCGAACCTGGGTAAACATCTGTGTCCCTTGCTTCCTATTACCATCAGCCTTGACACACAGATCGGGACCCCCTACCCGAGATCCGCCGGTTTTGACACTGACATTGGTGCTTTCATTGAGAGTTCCTCTGTGTTGTCGCCGTCAGGCTCGATGGCTCCTTCGATCATCATCAACGATGCTGTCCAGGGTGAGACTTTCCTCCCCGGACAGATCTTCGTGTTCGGCGGCCAGACCGCAGGCCAACTTCGCTTGGCCATCCGAGCAGATCGACATACGCTCGCCACCGTGTCAGGTTCGGAAACCTGAACTAAACGGCGGACATCTGCGGAGACTTGATCTTCGACGGATTTAGGCCTATGCCAGGAGCACCGGACAGTCACGACGAGCATGGCCTAGACATGCCGTCGGACGAAGCTCGGGGTATCGCCCCCGCATTATCTTCGGACCTAGATCCGGAGCAGGTCGTGCTGCCTAAGGACGGAGGGATGGACCCCGCCCCCCAGGTCGCACACTCATCGGCGGTGGAGCCGAACACGGGCCTTACCTCTGCGGTGGCCTGTGACTCAACCCCGGATTCAGATCTCGTATGTTGGTTCCGATCCGACACTCCCGTGCGTCTGCCGGGCCAGGATGGGCTCCGGTAATGGAGTTCACCGCTCCGGATATCTTCCAGCACTCTCCCTTTGGTGACATGCTGGACTCATTAAAGTCTCTCTCTTTGTCAGGAGGCTCTTCGCCGAACTATGTCCAGGTTGAGTGGGAGGCAGGCAACGAAGGAATTGCCACGGTCGATGACTTAACCGAAGTACTGAACTTCGACTCCGAAGACATCGACGGTATGGACGACGATGCAGGAGAAGAACATGAACCATCATTACAGGCGGTGGACAACCACCTCTTCTTATGATATATATATGGTGGACACTCCAAAGGAAACAAATGGCGATGAGGCAATGGAGGATAAAACCTCGGGGGAAAAAGAAAAGAATGGGCGCCTTCGGCGCCACTCCAAGCCCCGCCACACCAATACCATCCCAGGAGACGAAAAAATTCCGAATGGTGCCAAAGAAGAATACAACCCTGATCAGCCCGCCTTCAAGCAGGCCGAACAGGAGGATGAGCAGTCAGCCTGTAAGAACAAAGCGACGGACGAATACTCGGAGGAGGACAGTTACATGCCCCCCTCCGAAGACGAAATTAGCCTCGGCGACGACGAGTTCGGCATGCCTGAGGATCCAGTAGAGTAGGAGCGCTTCAAGCGTCGGCTTATAGCCACTGCGAGGAGCCTGAAAAATAAACATCAGCAACTCCAAGCTGATCAAGATCTGCTCACAGATAGATGGACGGAAGTCCTGGCAGCCGAGGAATATGGACTCGAGCACCATACGGCTAACCGGCCACCTCGTGGCCGGGATAAAACGGCATACCAGTCCGCATACCAGCCAACACCCCCAGGCCAACATACTACGGCCCGGGCAACAAAAGCAGGACAGCCAAGATCGATCTACGGATCACGGGCGCGCCTCGATGCGCGATGAGGACCGTCATGCGGACACACCTTCAACAAGTCCGGTCGGGCGAATATAGCCACCCAGAGTAAATTCGACCTGCGTAGCCACATAGCCCGGCACAGAGGCGCCACGCACCCCATCTGCTTCACTGACGAAGTAATGGATCATGAATTCCCAGAAGGGTTTAAACCCGTAAACATCGAATCATATGATGGTACAACAGACCCCGCAGTATGGATTGAAGATTTCCTTCTCCACATTCAAATGGCCCGCGGAGACGATCTACACGCCATCAAGTATCTTCCAGTTAAGCTCAAAGGACCAGCCCGGCACTAGCTAAACAGCCGCCAGCAAATTCCATTGGCAGTTGGGAAAACCTGGAGGATGCATTCCTCGACAACTTCCAGGGCACATATGTGCGACCACCTGACGCCGATGACTTGAGCCACATCACTCAACAGCCCGGAGAGTTAGACTGGAAATTCTGGACTCGGTTCCTAACTAAAAAGAACCAAATAGTCGGTTGTCCGGACGCTGAAGCCCTATCGGCTTTCAAGCATAACATCCGTGACGAGTGGCTCGCTCGGCACGTCGGCCAGGAAAAACCCAAGTCCATGGAAGCTCTCACAACACTAATGGCCCGCTTTTGCGCGAGCGAGGACAGTTGGTTGGCTCCCAGCAGCACTACGCTGCAGCCTGGCTATTCGGATGGCCGCGACAATAACGGCAAGCCACGGCGTAACAGACATAAGCGACGGAACAACAGCGACATCACTGAAGACACGGCAGTCAACGCCGGATTCAGCGGATCCAAGCCCGGTCAGCGGAAGAAGCCGTTCAAAAGAAATAATCAGGGACCGTCCAGTCTGGACCGCATCTTTGGAGCGCCGTGCCAAATTCATGGCACCGGACAAGCCAGCCAACCACACCAATAGAGATTGCTGGGTATTCAAATAGGCCGCAAGATAAACGCGGAAGACAAGGACAAAGGGCTGCACAAATGACGATGACGAGGAGCCCCGACGTCCGAACACAGGGGATCAAGAAATTCCCCGGGTGAAAACGGTCAACATGATCTACGCCACGCACATCCCCAAGCGGGAACGGAAGCGGGCACTAAGGGACGTCTTTGCGATAGAGCCAGTCGCCCCCAAATTCAACCCTTGGTCAGCTTGCCCGATCACCTTTGATCGTAAGGATCACCCTACTAGCATCCATCACGGCGGCTCGGCCGCATTGGTCCTAGACCCAATCATTGATGGATTCCACCTCACGCGCGCCCTTATGGACGGTGGCAGCAGCCTGAACCTGCTTTACCAGGACACAGTGCGCAAAATGAGCATTGACCCTTCAAGGATCAAGCCCACTAAAACCACCTTTAAAGGTGTAATTCCTGGAGTAGAGGCCCGTTGTACGGGCTCTATAACATTGGAAGTGGTCTTCGGATCTCCGGATAACTTCCGAAGCGAAGAGTTAATCTTCGATATCGTCCCCTTCCGCAGTGGTTACCATGCACTGCTCGGACGAACCGCATTCGCCAGATTCAATGCGGTACCACACTACGCATATCTCAAGCTCAAGATGCCAGGACCACGCAGGGTCATAACGGTGAACGGAAATATGGACCGCTCCCTACGAACAGAAGAACATACTGCAGCCCTTGCGGCGGAAGTACAATGCGGCCTTCTCCGACAAACCAATCCGGCGACAACAACTTCGAGCACAGTCAAGCGAGTCCGGAGCACCCCGCAACAGGATCATCAGGCACGCCAAGAGCGCGACTAGCAGTCCGGCCTCCACTTAAGCCCCATCAAAGCAGCATTCGTGCCACGTGCACATAATTACGCACTTAAAATACCATGGCCATAGGCGGAGGCGCATCAACGACTTAGTCAATAGTGCGGGTAACCGCCAAATACTTTCATACTCTTTCCCTCTTACCTTTCAGGACACCGCGTTGGCGCAACATCCTCAAAAGAGTCGAATTGCCGGACTTATAGGGAAGAGATATCCAGGGAGGCAATAGACGTTGTGCACAGAAGAAAATACCCAGGTGGAATCTATTTATGATCATTATACCTGCTTTATCTACCTGAACACAGCCTGCCCCTGGATAGGACATGTCAAATAGTCCTATTTTATATTTTCTTAACGCATCCATTGTAAATGTACGCTTAAACGTATTTTTTGTCAATGAGAGATTATATATAGCGTCGGCTTATTATTCTCATTTGAGCATTTTTCTCTTATAAATGTTTATTTGATATTGCATCCGTACACCTTGGTGCGGCCGGTTTTCCAGGGGCTTCTTATGGCGCCCCGCTATATGGCAACTAAAGTCCGAACACTTTCAACAGTGCGGCACCCCGAACTTATAACACTATATGCATCAGCTCCGAATCATGTCTTGGGTCTTGTTTTGTGATAGCCCGGCTCCCTTGTTTTGGTGCCTTACGTTCCGTTATATCGGCTAAGGTAGCGCAGGGAGAACTACTGCGATTGTGTCCCGGTTCTTCCGGATAAGCACCTCAGTAGAGAAAGCCGAAAACTTATCGGCATGATGTGGCGAGAGCTGGTCGCTGTTCGAGAGGTTTTAAAATCCGTAATGATTTTCCGCTTTAGGCGATAAATCGGCTTCGTCCAATCTAGGCGTGTATAGTGCTCTGATCCGGTCTTCCGGATTCTAGGGGCTTCGCCGAAATTTAAAATTGTAGACTTCTATGGCTAAGTGAAAGTTATAAAGCCGCATAGTCCGATTGCCTTGTTCACTGCACCGGACAACTCCTTAAGGGACCAAACATTTGGGTAAAGAGTGTCCGGGTTTTCCACGAACACCCCAAAGGTTAGTCACGCAGGGCGGAAGCCGATTTAACGCCTACTTTCAGGATTTTATAAACAGTCGCACAGAAGGTAATATTTTAAATAACAAAAGCGCTACATAGCGCAAGTAACTTCGTCTTTAATTACAAACATGACAGAAGTGAATTCATTCAAATATGGCGTCCTTGGTACACTCATTGGCGACGAGACGAGCACCCTTCATCACGCCATCATAGTACATTTCGGGATGGCGATGCGCCTTGCCCTCCGGTGGCCCGTCCTTGACCAGCTTCTCCGCATCCAGCTTGCCCCAATGCACCTTGACGCGGGCAAAAGCTCGGCGGGCACCTTCGATGCAAACAGATCGCTTGATCACTTCAAGCCGCGGGCAGGCACCCACCATCCGCTTGACCAGGCCAAAGTAGCTATTGGGCAGTAGCTCACCAGGCCACATCCTGACTATGAAGTCCTTCATAGCCAGTTCGGCCGCCCTGTGGAGTTCGACCAACTGCTTCGATTGGTCGCCAGAGGCATCGGATGTTCGGCCCCACATACCGGGACCGTAACATCTTCTCCGTTAAGCTCCCCTCCGGCACGGTAGAACTCCGCAAAGATCTCGAGGCGCTGCGTGGCAGATCTGCAAATGCCCCTGGAGAGCTCCGTATTCAAGTAAGTAAAAAACATGCCTCCTCCACATGTTTGCTTTGCATAAAGAATTTCTTACCCGCTGCTATCTTTTTGGCCTCCTGGATCTCCTGTCGTGCTTTCTCGGCTTCGGCCTTGGCATCCTTCAAACTTACAAGGGCCTTCGCAAGCTCGGCCTCCTTCATCTTCAGATTATGCTCCACGGACTCGCACTTCTTGCCGAGGTCCTGGAGCTCGTGCTGTACCTCGCCCACTCTAGCACCTTGCTTTTCGTGCTCCTTGCACTCCAAGGCCGCTTTGTTTTCGGCCTCGGACAACGCTTTCTTCAGGGACGCCACTTCGGTGGTGGCCCCTGTTACACAGTTGGTGTTAGATTGACAAATTTTGCCTACCTTTAAATACACAAGAGCGGGAATCACTTACCCTTGTTCTCTTCGAGATGCCTCTTCGTGAGGACGAGCTCTCCATGCGCCTGCTCCAGGTCCCGCTTCAGTTCGGCAACCTCGGCAGTACGGGCAGCAGCAGCAAGCAGCACAACCTGCTTATTCACAACAATACGTATTATTAGACTCATGCAGATTATAGTTGACCCTCCGTTTGGCTTTTCTTTCAGAACACCAACCAGAGTATCAGGGGCTACTACCTATCGGGTGGTAATTTCATACATTTTTACTTACCTCAAAGCCCGTCAGAAGGCTTGTGCAGGCTTCGGTTAGTCCGCTTTTGGCGGACAGAACCTTGTGAATCACCGCACTCATAAGAGTACGGTGCTCTTCTTCCATGGAGGCACCTCGGAGTGCTTCCACCAGGCTATCTGGCGCCGTTGATGCGCCGGAAGTCCTCGGCACGGGCGGCTCGCCCTCCCTAACGGGGGGCTGCCCGCCCAAGTCCGGAACCGTTGGGGGTTCCGGAGCAGTGTTCGGTCGAGAGTTCGCCTTGTTGCGGCTCTCATCGACGCGATCCGCGGGGATCTTGAACCCCGCATGCCCGACATCTGGAATCCCGCCGTGGGGCGTCTCTAGAGTCACCTCCCCCTGCTCTGAGAGTCTTCGGGACAACACCGCCGTGTCATCCGCATGTGGAGGGGTAGTGGCCGTCGGGAGCGAATTTATCACCGTATTGCTCAGGGACCCGGAGGAGGATTCCTCGGGGTGAGCCCTGGCCGGACTGCATATATGTTCGGAACTATAAGTATAAAAACTATGAAGTAAAACCATGATAGGATGCGGACACTTACGATCGCACCGGGGGCTTCCCCCGGGGCAGCCACCCTCCCTCGTATGGCGGCCGTGGCGGAATAGTCCGGAAGGGTTACCTTCCCCTTCTTGGACGCACCAGCCTCCCCCTCCGGGATGGCTTTTCTCTTCTTCTCCCCCCTAGTGCGGGGAGGTGAAATTTCTTCTTGATTCCCCCCGCCTCCACGGGAGGAATGTGTCTCGTCGTCATCGGACAATAGAGGAATAACGGCCTTGCGCCGAGGGCCTTTTCCGGCCCCCTGGCCCGCTTCGCCGGGCCCCTCAACCTTCCCGGATGGGGAATCTTCTTCTTCTTCCTCCTCCCCTTCGTGGGAGGAGTCCGCCTCATCGTCTTCGGACGAGGCTTCGGACGCAACCTTACGCCAGAGACCCTTCCTGGTCCCCGGGGCCTTATTTTCAGCCTTCTTCACCGACACCTTGTACGGTGCCGGGACTAGCATCTCCGCCAGGAGAGCATCCGCTGGATCTTCCAGCAATGGAGCCGGACAGTCAATCTGCTCCGCTGTCTTCACATAATCCTGAAGCAAATATATATGTATACTTAAAACTACCCCGTGAATGTATTGGAAGAAAAAAAACTAAACCCGGTGGTGGTCCCAAAACTCATCGGATTCGGGGGCCGCGCTGCATGAAGTCCGAGGTCCTCGGATGTGGGAGGAGGTACTTCGGAGGCCTTGAACAACACTTTCCATGCGCCTTTGAGCGTCATGCCGAGAAACTTCGGGCGTCGGTGTTCGGCCGGGGCGAACTCCCGCAGATTCTTGCCCGCCTTTGGCGAGGCGAGATCCGGCAACGAGCATGACACGGATCACATTGACAAGCTTGATGTTCTTGTCCTTCATGCTTTTGATGCATGTCTGGAGTCCGGCCAGCTCCGTGGAATCGCCCCAGGACAGGCCCTTCTTTTCCCAGGAGGTGAGCCACATAGGGATTCCAGATCGGAACTCGGGGGCCGCCGCCCAGTTGGCGCCGCGCGGCTCGGTGATGTAGAACCACCCCGATTGCCATCCTTTTACGGTCTTCGCAAAGGAGCCGTCCAGCCAGGTGACGTTAGGCATGTTGCCCACCATGGCCCCTCCGCACTCCTGTTGTTGGCCACGTACAATCTTCGGCTTCACGCAGAAGATTTGCAGCCACAGGCCGAAGTGAGGCCAGATGCGGAGGAAAGCCTCGCAAACAACGATGAACGCCGAGATGTTGAGGACGAAATTTGGGGCTAGATCATGGAAATCTAGCCCATAGTAGAACATGAGCCCGCGGACGAAGGGATGGAGTGGAAATCCCAGTCCATAGACGAAGTGGGCGACGAACACGACTCTCTCGTGGGGTCCTGGGGTAGGAATGACCTGCCCAGTGTCCGGTAGCCGGTGCGCTATGTCTGCGGCCAAGTATCCGGCCACCCGAAGATCTGTGATGTGCTTCTCCTCGACGGTGGAAGCCACCCACTTGCCTCCTGCTCCGGACATGTCTAGCTGTGTGGAGGAGACTTGGGCTTGGGCGCTGGAGCTCGAGGGGGCAAGAGTGGGCAGAGAAGGAAGAAGGCGTGGGTAAAAATGAGAAAATCTTATCCCTTTATAGAGGCGACGGAAGCGGTGCGCCTCCCCACTTACCCGTTGAGAATCGCTTGCTTCCCAAGCGCCATGATTAATGATGTGGTGGGACTACCCGTACCCGTATTGATGAGAATCCCGTGATAAGGGGGCATGATTTCTGCTTTGACAAGACGTGTCAAGGAAACCGCCTCGCAATATGCGTTGTGGCTGGTTGTGGGAAGACGGTTCGAATAATGACCCGACCGTAATGACACATCGCGTTGCTTGAAAAGTTTTCAGCGGATTGCATTTGCGAAACATCATTCTCTCTATGGTGGCATACGAAGATCATCTTGTGGATCCGGACACGGTTTGAGTGTTCGATAATTACCTTGGAGTATTCGGAGGAGGAACCCGCCCTGCAATGTCAAAGACAAGACTGCGTGCCGGACTCATCGTCATTGAAGCCTGGTTCAGGGGCTACTGAGGGAGTCCTGGATTAGGGGGTATCCGGACAGCCGGACTGTGTACAACATCTGGACTATTGAAGCGTGAAGATACAAGACTCAAAACTTCGGCCCGTGTCTGGATGGGACTTTCCTTGGCGTGGAAGGCAAGCTTGGTGATCCGGATATTATATTTCCTTCCTCGTAACCGACTCCATGTAAACCCTAGCCCTCTCCGGTGCCTATATAAACCGGAGAGGTTGGTCCTTACAAGGCTGATAACAATTACAATCATACCATCATAGGCTAGCTCTTAGGGTTTAGCCTCTACGATCTCGTGGTAGATCTACTCTTGTACTACACGTATCATCAATATTAATCAAGCAGGAAGTAGGGTTTTACCTCCATCGAGAGGACCCGAACCTGGGTAAACATCTGTGGCCCTTGCTTCCTGTTTCCATCAGCCTTGACGCATAGATCGGGACCCCCTACCCGAGATCCGCCGGTTTTGACACCGACACCTGGCTCCTGTGCTTACCCCTATGTTCCCAATTGTTCGGCTAGGCGGTAAAGGGAGCACCTCTATGATTGTTACTACCGGGTCATTCGAGTTAGTACCTCAGACTGGGTGAAGCAGAAAGCTAGCAATCTTAAAGGATCACATTGGTCGGCAACGACGAAAGTAATTTTTTTAGTTCATTAATACCATAGAGTTCGGGAACTTTCCCCGAACTAAATCCTCAATATTTTCCTCCCACATTGATCGGAGCCGAGGTTTCATGATCATGCTTAGCATGACAACACAAAGAAAGGAACCGATAGTGGGACTATTTTCTTTGGAAGACGTTTCTTACGTTAAAAAGTAATATAACATATCTCTCCGCGTACCTTTATTTAAAACCGTATGGCTGGATTGCCTTGTTTGCCGTAAATCTTTGCCCTCATAAAGGCTTTATAAAGTAGGACAAACACTCCTCGGCTGCTGGCCAAGGAGGTGGAAGCCGATGGTCGGTCAACAAAGTTTTTTACAATGCGGATCCGAGCATTAATGATGTAAAGTACTTGGATACATAGAATCATTACACATAATTTGTGATTTTACTACGGATATCGATCCTTAATTCGGCCACACGTGCACTAATTAAGGCTTGGGGGCTACTGGGCTTCGTGCTTATGATTTAAAAATATTAAAGCGGTACATCGATCCCCTGATCTGGTGTTGCCACCCGACCAGTGGCTCGGGGGCTACTGCATTGACAATCCAATGCAGAAAATTTAAAGTGCAATATAGTTTTTGAGGAGATTATTATCCTCAAGTTGGTCGTCCGTACCCAACCTGAGTCTCGAGGACTTTGCACACCGCGTTTTTATTCCTAAGTATGTTGCCGAGCTGGGAATTGATCCTCAGGCTGATTTTACGAATCGACCTGAGTCTCGGGGCCACTAGGGTCAGCGGTTTGATTTTTTTCCTTTAGGTGCATCCCGGATATTAGGTCAACACGCACCTTGAGGGCTACTGGCTATACATCTCGGCCGAGATTACATTGCCAAATTCAGAATTAAATTCATAAAAATCAGCCCATGGCCAAGGTGGTGCACCACCTCGGAAGTAGTCCGGCATAAAGCTCGGGCGCCAGTGGCTGGCTCCATAGCGGGCATTTCCGACATTAAGCTCAGCTAAACTCCTTCAAACTTTTTTGAGCCAAGGTGATCTATGACACCTTGGATATAGTACGGCGTTGAAGCTCGGATACGTTCTGGTGTTGGAGCCCGGATGCAGTTTGGCGTTGGAGCTCGGCTGTAACAATACTCATATACAACCCGGCGTTGGAGCTCGGATACATTCCGGCGTTGGAGCTCGGAAGCAGTCCGGCGTTGGAGCTCGGCTACGAAAGATAAATCGAATGTTGTCCGGCGTTGGAGCTCGGACGCAAGAGGACACTGCCGCCCAGAAACAACTTCAAACCCGAGGTGTGGCATAAAAATAACAAGGCATTGATAAAGGCCGGAAACTTAAAGGGGCTCCTCGGATACCCGACGTATAAACTCTTCGGATGCACGTTGGCGATCCTCAAGATCGAAGATGAGAAGATTTGTTGAACCAGTTTTCAATACCGACGACCGAAGATGAAGAACAGTTCGGAAGAATCGAGGAGCGTCCCCAACTTGAAGACCGGTTCAGGGGGCTACTGACAGTGTCCTGGACTAGGGGGTACTCACCACGTCATCCCCGATCGGTTAGATTGGGCGAGGACCCCATGGCCGTATACTCATGGGTCGATTCGGACATTTGCCGCATACAAGGAAGATTCCACAAGACTTGGTGATCAAGACAAGGACTCCTCCCCACCGGCGATTCGGCTAGGACTCTTGTTATCTTAGGCCTCTGTTACATTATATAAACCGAGGCTAGGCTAGTCGATAGATAAGCTAGATCATTATGACATTACTCATCATACCTCTAGGGCTTAGACCACAACATATGATCTCGAGGTAGATCAACTCTTGTAATACTCATATCATCAAGATCAATCAAGCAGGAAGTAGGGCACCTCCATAGAGAGGGCCCGAACCTGGGTAAACATTGTGTCCCCCGCCTCCTGTTACCATTTGCCTTAGACGCACAGTTTGGGACCCCCTACGCGAGATCCGCCGGTTTTGACACCGACAGTAAGTGAACATGAGCTTGTGCGGCTCCTCTACCCCCAATTCGTTCTAGGGTTTCTAGGGTTTGTGAGATTTGGGGGAAATTTTGACCTTCCTTCCCTTCCATTTGGTTTAGGTCGATGGGGTCGGGATCGTGCAGCTCATCTCCGAGTTCTATCTTCCGATGACACCTATTGTGGATTGGAGTATCGTTCAAAGCATCGTTGCCCTGGTCACGGCCTTGTTCCAGCCCGCTGTGTTTCCTGGGGAGGGGCAAGCACTGGTCGCCGGTTTTTAGGGTGTCCTTTAGACGTAAGAGATTGTGAATTTGAGCATGTTTTAGTTCTTGTTTATAAAAAAAATCTATTTTTTGGTTAATGTGATGTGCAATCAGTTACCACAGGAGTGCGAGTGGGTGGTGTGGGTTGATCCTCCTCCTCCATTGCATGTTGCCTTGGCTTTTGAAGACCTGCATGCAGAGGTAGAACAGAGCTGGATCAAAAGTCACAAGTTGAAGAAGGAAAACATGGAGATGTTAAGAAAGAATCGTGTTTTGAAGAAGAAGCCGAGAGGAAGAGATGAGATGATGCTTCTTTTAGCATTGTTGTTACAGGAATTTGTGTTGTAATGTTGTTCATGTTGTAGTTGTATCAGTTTGTGCTTGTTGACCGAATGGTACAACCTAGTATGATGTATCTGAAGACGATCATGCACTGTTGTGGTCAAGATGAACATGCTATTTTGTCAATGCAAACTAGATGATGGTGTGGATGGATGCAAAGTAGATGTTGGTTCAGATGTCCCAAGTAGACAGAAGTGTGCCAAAGTAGATGTAGGTTTTGTCGTCGACGATGTCGATGACAAAACTATGCCAAGGTAGATGTAGGTTTTGTCGTCGATGACGTCGATGATAAAACTATGGAAAGGTAGATGTAGGTTTTGTCGACGACGACGTCGATGACAAAACTATGCCAAAGTAGATCAACAACAATCCCACTTATTAAACACCACAGTGAGCACAAAGCATTAAGAATAAGAAGTTGATCATCACACATGTACCAAAGACTGGGCATAACTAGTGCATAAAGCATTAATAAGTTGATCATCACAGTGCACAGACAACAACATCAACTGCATAAAGCACTAAGAACATAAAAGTACTGGTATCACAGTGCACACAGTAACAACATCAAGTGCATAACAGTTTCAAACATAAAACTGAAGTAACATGACTAAAACTGAAGTTTCTTGCTCCTGGTGTTCTTGGCTGGGTTTGGAGCCAGCTTTGCCTTGCTTCTAGTGTTCTTTGCTGGATTGAGGGCAGTGGGTGGAGCCTCAACTGTTGTTGCTGCTTTTTTGGCTGGAGAGACACCCTTGCTGTCAACACTGCTTCCAGTAACTGAGCAAAATGTAGTTGTTGGTCCATTTTTCTTTTGCTTGCAACACCTTGGAGAAGCTCCCCTCTTTGCTCCTCTTTTATAATCCTTTCTAGTACTAAAACAAGTTCAAACATAACACAATTTTTAAGATATGAACTAACGAAAACTGAAAAAAGTTCAATATAAAACTGAAACAAGTTGCTGGCACACACCTCACTACACTAGCTTGTGTAGATGTCTCATGTGAGGTTTCCTTTGGTGGTGGCATCTGCTGCTGAAGAACTTCAACTTCTGGTTCTTCATCCTCCTCCTCATCTTCTACTTCTGCTTCTGCTGGCTCATGATCATCTGCATTATCTGCTCCCCAATGTTCTTCTTCTCCAAAGGCTGGATCAACAGATTCTTTGCAGCCTTTGGTTTTGTGTCCACATATTCCACATCTGTTGCACTTATACTTCCTAGGACCAAGGCCCTTTCCTTCACTGGTAGATCTTATCCTCTGCTTTCTTGGTCTTCCTCGTGGTCTGTTCTGAACAGGAGCACACAGCTTGAATCCTGGATCTACATAGTCCCACTATTGTTTGCCTTCTAGAGCTGGTATATTGTCAGCATAAGTTGCTCTAAACATCTCAACTGAGTAATATTTGTGGACATACTAATCTATTCCACTAGCTTCACCTCTTAGAGCAGTGATGAAAAAAAGGGCATGGATGCAGGGTTTACCAGTGATCTGCCACTGCCTACAACTGCAAGACCACTTCTCTATGTCAACAGGGTACCTCCATTCTCTTTTCTCTCTGTCAGTAGCAGTCACCTCAGCCTCTGTTGGGCTTCTCCTAACTATACTCATCTCCAAACCTTTTGTCTTCTCCATCAAAACCTTCATTATTGCTGGTATGATGTAGTGCCCAATGAAATGGTCAGTGGAAATTCTGTTTCTTAAGTCAAATTTCTCCATGATGTATTGCCTAATCTTGTCTAGCAGGTCAACTATGTGAAGACTCTTCTATTTCCTGATTCTTGAGTTGAATGATTTAGCAAGGTTGTTGTTCACATAGTCAACCTTGCACATCTCATTGAACTCTGCTCTTGCCCAGATTTTTGTGTGGTGCTCCTCCAGATATTCCTTAACTTTGGGTTTGCTTTTGAGCTGGTTCAGATGATAATTATGCTTCTTGATACTGTAGGTTAGTGAACAAGGTCATAAGTTATCATCAAAGAACTTTCCCTTAAATTTCTTACTGAAATTCTGAGCCAAGTGTCTCATACACTCTCTATGTTCCACTCCAGGGTACACATCATCAACAACAGTTTCCAATCCCTTGCAAGCATCAGTATGTATCACTAAACCTTCTGGATGACCTACCATTTTCTTTAGGTTTGTGAAAAACCATGTCCAACTCTCAGTAGACTCCACTTCTAGGACAAGTATGCTGGTGTTGGTTCACTTTAATCTGAAACAAAACAACACAACAAACAGTAAGTACACATAACATCAGTGAGTGCAGAAAACATAACACATTTCAGAGATCACAACATTTAATACCTGAAACAGTGTGCTCCTCATTAAAGAGGCATGTAGCCTCCATTTACACCTGTCATAAGAACATTTGAGAGTAAACCTAGTTGGGTCACTTTTATGAATAGAGAACTCAGTTTCAGCTTTGATTGAGTAGGTTGCAACTGCATTTCTGCAATCAACTGTAGAAGAGACCACACCTTCCTCAATAGATGGATTTTCACTGTTATACATCATGACAGGTCTGTCCTCATCTGCATCTTCAAAAGCTCCCATTTCATGATCCTCTTGCATCTCATTAGCATCTGTATTTGAAAATTATGCAGGGATATAATCTTTGTCTGCTTTTTCTTCTTCATTGTTGTGTTGAACATATCTAGGATGAAGTATCTCATCCTCCAGGCCTGGATCGGGCAATGCCTCCTCCACAACTGGATCACCTGTTTTGTTTGCTTGTTCCTCACTTTCATTAACACTTGGAGTTCCAGGAGCAGTAGAGGTGTCACTTGCTGCCCTGCTTCTACTGCTAGCCCTAGTTCTGGCCCTTGTCCCTCCAGCAGTGGGATTAAAACAAGATGGCCTAGATGCAAAGGGCCTAGAAGTTGATGGGTTTTCAAACCTTTGTGCTCTAGTTCTCTGTATCACTATGATTTCCGAGTTGCATGACATAGACTGTGCATTACTTGCAAACATCACACCTAACTCTGAATTACACTATACAGGGACCCAACAAAGGTTGCTACTATCCCAATATCTCATCTCAACAGCATCAAACAATCCCCATGGATACTTAGCACAAATGGCAGCCCTAAAATCCTGGTGTGAAGTAGTGTTGTCCACAAACAATGGAAAAGTGAAGCCACAATCTTTTCCTTAGTACCCACAGAAACAAGAACAGTGGTCTCCATTCTAATAGATAGATACAACGCGGTCGCTGGATTCATCCTACGATAAAAACATGCCATCTCCCGTGAAAAAACGAACAAAACCTAGCCTAAAGCATCATTGAATCAACCCTACAGCAGTAAACACGAGCAAATCTAGGTCTGATACTTACCCTGCAGGAATTTCCTATGCATATCCGTTGCCCTTGTGGCCGTGGGAGCCGCCGGCGTAGCCTTGTCCGCGCTCCCGTGCAGATCCACTGCCCTTGTTGCCATGGGCGCGGCCAGCGTCGCCTTGTATGCGCTCCCGTGCAGATCTGCTGCCCTTGTCACGGTGGGCGCCGCTAGCGTCGCCTTGTACGCGCTCACGTGCAGATCCGCTGCCCTTGTCGCCATTGGCTCCAGCAGCACCGCCGCCTCCACGCTGAAGTGAGGATGTGGTGTCCCTACGGCGGCGGCCGCGTCCGCCGACGCTTTCTCAGGTCTCCCCCATTGCCTGCCAATGGATCTGGCGGTGCGGGTTTCGCCGTCGCCGAGCGAGCTAGGGTTGGTGAGAGAGAAAGAGAGACAGGGGGAACGAGAGAGTGTGAGCTGGTTAGGTCGACCGGGGGGCAAGACTTGTCCAAAACCTAGCGCCGCTTACGGTCAAACGGCGCTGACTGGACGGAGCCGTGCCGGAAGGGCAAAAATACAAAGCAAGCTAATTGAGTTGGGCAAGACCGTGTGTTTTACAAAACTAGGGGTATTCCCATCGAGGGTGACACAACTAAGGGCTCAAATACAATTATCCCAAAAGTTAAACATGGTTTTAAAACCGTTTTGCTAAGTCTTAGTCGACTGAGACTATGTCTCAGTCGATGCTATATTCCTTTGATCTTGTATGGAGATTTTCGTGCAAAAAAATTCTTTAGTTTTTTTTTCTTTTTCTCCTTGTACTATATCACTTGACTAAGACTTGGTTGACTCTCAGTCGACTGAGACATATACACACCCATTTTAAATAGTACTCCGTCCTTTCCGGTTTATAGGGCTTATCTCAAAATTTTAGTTTTTTTTCATTTTATAAGGCTCAATTTGGTTGTTTCCCATTACATGTTCAGATTCCAATGTGCATTAAATCATTGCATGCAAGTATTAAGAGAAAATTGACGAATGCATGTAAATTATGCATGCATGCATTGCAATTAATGTATTGGTAAACATACCTTTTTGAGAAAAACAAGAGCATTAATTGGGTGCTTTTGCAAACTACAAAAAGTATTCCACCACTCACCATCTATCTTGGTTGGTGAGATTTTTGAATTGAGCCTTATAAGCCGGAAAGGAGGGAGTAAATCATATTGCACCAAAATTTAGTTAGGAATGATAGGGTTTATAATTATGTCCTTATATGTTTTCTCACTATATTTAAATATGTTGGTCGAAGACTCTATATAGTGTATGATGAAACACAATTTTCATGGGGATATGTTAGGTTAGGAAATCCTAGCTTAGTTGCAACTAATAGTAAATTCTAGTGCTTGCAGACCAGTGGTTAGTTAGCTATTCAATCCCCTCCTCACATCCTAGCATGGTTGTGTTGACCCTTTCCCTGTATTTCTTACAATTGCGGAGAGCATGTTGGTTATTATTTTAAACATGACTAGTCACACAAAACAATAACATAAATAACATTATATTTAGTGGAGGATGAGTTGACAACCATGGCTTATTACGCGGGCAATGATCTTATCTTCACAAACCACAATATCGAGCAAGCCAAAAAACATTCTCATAATTCGGTGTGGTTGCAATAAACGTCCAAAAGGGTAAACCATCCTAATTCAAGAAAGATAAGAATCATTAGACGTAGTACGCATAATTATTAGTTATGACCTCGATACCTATCCATTATGATACTTTTTGAGAAAAGGAGGTTAGAACACCCGACCTCTACACCATTGCATGCACACATTCATTTTTATTAAAGTTGATGAAAGGCAACGAGGCCAAAAATATCAATGTGTAGACTATAAGATTTAGACAACCATTACAAGGTATGAATTTAGGACCTATGACTAAGTCGACTTCGTTTGCAACAACGCCTTCGGGAAGGGATACTCGCCCTCACGTCGCCGTCGCGATGTCCAGCCAAAGATCAAGGACATGGATTTTCGTCCTGGTTGCCGAGACCAAATAATGAAGACCATCACATCAGCCAGTAAAAACGTCTTCAACAAGATAACAATGCAAGTTTGTCGCTGTTGAGTTCGACCAATGAAGGCCACCACAAGAGTTTTCACTTCGACAAGAAGCGGTGCTCCAGTCATCATCTTGCTAACAGATCTTCCGCTAGTCGCGTCTACAAGTACTCCATGTAGGGGCGGAGTGGCCTAGTAGATGGGTTAGATATCTTCTTGCCATAAGCCATAAGTTGGGCCTTGTAATGTAGTAGCACTTGAAACTAAGAATTTATGACAAATCAATATGAGTTGGTAGGAGAAATGGCTTCCTAGCAGATGGAAGTGTAAATATTTGACACATTTTGTATGTTTCTTAGCACATGTGTGTTTCTGGAGTTTTGTTAAACAGTGCCATGATAGTGTAAAGTTCCGGGGTATTTTAGACTTTTCATCTTTTAAATTTCAATGTAGGACAACACACCCAAATCCATAAGCAATTCCCAACATAACTCTACAAATGCCCCTAGTTTAGTCTCACTGCGGCTTATCTAGAGCTTAAGTAGGAAGATGGCTTATGCACACGCCTAAGCCAAACCCACCTTAAAAATTCTAGCCAGAATATCCACCTAACAATATCTCCACCGTTTTGTAGTCGCAATAATTGGAATATTGAGGTAGCACGTAAGTAATAAAAGAGGGAGTTTTGTTACACATAAAGTATAAAACTAGAAGCTGTGGGTTTGCCACATCATTGTATGGTTCTATAAAATGTATGACAGTCTCATTTGATATGTACATATAAATTTCTTATCGTACATTCCATATAAAATGTATTGCAAGTGTTGTCAATTGTTTGTTACCTTGACTAAGTATATTGCAAGTGTTGTATGTCCCCTCAGCATAGGATAGAGGGAGCAATGAGAAAGCCGGCTAGGGAGCACAACAATTCTTCTTGCAAGGTGAAGAGGGAGAAGAAAATGTTTTGGATTGTGCTCAGCGTGTACCGATCAACAATATAACATCACTTTGATCAATGTCTGGGTACATTATTTTGTTATTCCTCAACACACGCGCTTTTGACTATAATTAAGTAAACAATGTCCCCCTCTAGTATTTTGTGACCTCGTAGAGTAGCACGGACATCTTACTAGTATATCAACAAGTAGAGTACATGACTTAGACATCCATTACAAGAAATGAATTTAGCACCTATGACTAAGTCAACTTATTTCACAACAACGCCTTTAAGAAGGGATACTCGCCCTCGCATCGCCCTCGACATGTCTAGCCAAAACACATCAAGAACATGGATTTTTATCCTGGTTCCCCAGACCAACTGATGAAGGCCATCACATCAGCTAGTAGACAACGTGTTCAACAAGGTAATGACGCAAGTTTGTCGCTTCTGAGTTCGACTAATGAAGGCCAACACAAGAGTTTTCACTTCGACAAGAAGCAGTGCTCCAGTTATCATCCTACAAACGGATCTTCCGCTAGTCACGTCAGCCAGTACTCCACGGCGGGTCGGAGTTGCCTGGCAGATGGGTGGTCTGGTGATACGTCTCCAATGTATCTATAATTTTTGATTGTTCCATGTTATTATAATCAATCTTGGATGTTTTATATGCATTAATATGTTATTTTATATCATTTTTTGGGACTAACCTATTAACCTAGTGCCAAGTGTCAGTTGTTGTTTTTTTATCTTGTACAGACAATCAATACCAAATGGAGTCCAAAAGAAATAAAACTTTACGATGATTTTTCTTGTACCAGAAGACAATCACGAAGCTTCGGGAAGAGGCCAGAAGACCCACGAGGGGGCCACAAGCCCTAGGGGTGTGCCCCTAGGCTTGTGGGCCCCAGTGGCTCTCCTAACCGTAATCTCAGCTCTATAAATACCCAAATATTCCCCTTAGGTCAGAGGGCACACCAAAATTATTTTCCGCTGCCGCAAGCTTCTGTTCTCGTGAGATCCCATCTTGGGGCCTTTTCCGGCACTCCGCCGGAGGGGGATTCGATCACGGAGGGCTTCTACATCAACCTTGCTGCCCTTCTGATGATGTGTGAGTAGTTTACCACAGACCTACGAGTCCATAGCTAGATGGCTTCTTCTCTCTCTTTGATCTTCAATACAATTTTCTCCTCGATGTTCTTGGAGTTTTATTCGATGTAATCTTCTTTTGCGGTGCGTTTGTTGAGATACGATGAATTGTGGATTTATGATCATATTATCTATGAATATTATTTGAGTCTTTTCTGAACTCTTTTATGCATGATTAAGATAGCTTTGTATTTCTTTCTAATCTAATTATTTGGTTTGGCCAACTAGATTGATCTCTGATGGGTTCAATCTTGCGTTGTCCCCACCCAGTGACAAAAGGGGTAGCGAGGCACGTATTAGTATTGTTGTCATTAAGGATAAAAATTGGGGTTTATATCCTATTGCTTGAGTTTATCCCTCTAATCATGTCATCTTGCTTAACGTGTTACTCCGTTCTTGTTAATTTAATACACTAGATGCATACTGGATAGCGGTCGATGTGCGAAGTAATAGTAGTAGATGCAGAATCATTTCGGTGTACTTGTCATGGACGTGATGCCTATATTCATGATCATTGCCTTGGATATCGTCATAACTATGCGCTTTTCTATCAATTGCTTAACAGTAATTTGTTCACCCACCGTATGTGTTCTTTCAAGAGAGAAGCCTCTAGTGGAAACTATGGCCCCCGGGTCTATTTCTCATCATATATTTTCAGATCTATAAAATTAAAAATACAAAAATACTTTGCTGCACTTTATTTATATTTACTTTGTTTTGCACTTTTACTTATTTATATCTACCTCTATTAGATCTCACTTTCACTAGTGACCGTGAAGGGATTGACACCACCTTTTTTCGCGTTGTGTGCAAGTGTTTATTAGTTTGTGCAGGTGCATCTATTGGGGACTTGCTTGTTCCTCCTACTGGATTAATACCTTGGTTTTTAACTGAGGAATACTTATCTCTACTTTGCTACATCACCCTTTTCTCTTCAAGGAAAAAATCAACGCAAACTCAAGAAGTAGCACCAGGTAGTTGGGCATTGTGATGTAGTGGCACTTGAGACTTAGGATTAGTGACAAATCAAGATAAGTTTGGATGGAGAAATGGCTTCTTAGAGCACTTACAGCCGTAAGTTGCAAATCTGGCCCCTCAAACATCCGCTGACGAGCCCGGACACGCCCGCGGACATTGACCGGGAGGGCCTCAAAATTGACCATTTGCAACCAAATAGCCTATTTCTGAAACACCTATTACATGCAGCGCCATGCACGACGATCAACCCGTCCGTCTTGGTCAGGATGGGTTGTCAATACACACTGAAAATTGCTCATAGTTAAGATTTTTCACACATGTATTAGTCTCACTTCACCGCGTGACGAGCTAGACGACCGGGTTAAATAGCCGGGTCGTGCAGAAACGATAAGCTCCTTACAATATTAGTTCCTTTGTAGAGAAGATAGACTGCTACTATGATCCATGCTTAGTCCGGGTCTATTTCCTTTACTAGGGAAACAAACATGTCCGTGCTGCTTTTTATGGATCACAATTTGTCAACAAAAAATCGATGAACAAAATAAAAAAATGTACTATCATTGTAGTAGGGGTATGAACGAGATGAACTTGACACTCGACGAACAATCGTCAACTAACAAAATGCAGTCCAGTGTCAAGTTATCTCACTCAAGCAATGATAATTGATACAACTACACAACAACAAAGAAGCTTGCCAGTGCGGCTATTTAAGCCGGTCGGTGTCCGCCTCACCCGATGATGTGGGACTAAAATTTCGATGCCCCGATGAGAGAGGACGGAGTTTCAGTTGTTGCAGGTGGGACCGCTACGACCTGCAGCAGGGTCGGCAGACCCTCCTGGGCGCTCCCATATTCGCCCCATATTTGGGCTGGATATGAGAGGTGTCGGTAAGTCCGAGCGCTCGAGGCCCATTTGAGATGCCCGACTGTGTCGAAATTCTGTGACGGTCAGTGACCAGGCGTCCCGCCCGAACGTTTCGAGGAGGGTTTGGGATGCCCGGCTGTACGTAGATTCTCATAGCAGGTGGAAGTGTAAAGATTTGGCACATCACGTATGTTTGCTACTAGCACATGTGTGTTTCTGGAGTTTTGTTAAACAGTGCCATGATAGTTAAATATAATAAAGAAGTGGTGAAAGAGAAGTGATGCTAAACCAGAAGTTTTAGAGGGACAAATCCACATGCCTATCATCTTCATTTTTGCTGTTTTGCGAGGAAATTTAGACGCTCGCTCATTCGAACACTCCACATTTGTAATATAAAAAATAGGGCCAGGAACGTGCATGCATGCATGCATATTGCGAATAGGATACACAGCTTGGGATAGTAAAACACAAAACCGAAACTCTCATGCATGATTGTGCACATTGTGTGCTTCATCAGGCTCTGCACTGCATGCAGTACAATGCGTCGACGTCGGCTCATTCACACCCTGTACCATCAAATACCATCAAGCCTTCACACCAGGCAGGTCGCACGGCGGCCGAAAGAAAATTTACTCCGGTCGCAACCGGACGGCGGGGCGGTTGCGAGGTTAGTTATGGAGGAGTGCGAGAGGCTAACACGGAGGGGCTATTTTCGAGGAGAGCCTGGGAGTCAATAATCCTACACACACGGACCCATTACGGGCTTTTACTTGATTTCCTTCTAACTAATCTCTCAGCCCCCCCCCCTGATTTTCAGTGGGGGTGGGGCCCATCCTCCCCTCGTCTCCAATCCCAATCGCCCACGCCAGCTAGTCCGTGAACCCCGTAATGGATCCCTCCGTGAGTGTAGCATTGCTCCCTGGGAGTCAGGAGTGGCGTGGCAAGCAACCCGCCCCACGCTCTCCGCGCCACCACCGCAGCCGCTCCGCCTCAACCACGGCAGGCACAAGAATCAACCTACTCTGATCGGGACTCGGACCGCTTCCCTCCCCCCGACTCGGAAACCAGCTCCTCCTCCTCCGGCCTATATAACCACCGTGGGACGCACTCCAAGCCAGGCACGACACACACACCCGCGGGTTTTGCTCGCGCAACACATCACAAACCCCTCCCTCCCTCCCTCCCTCGATCCATCGACTTCTCGCCCTGACCGCAACACCATGTCCAACTCCGGCCACATCGCCGTCCAAGTCGACGATGCGGAGCGGGAGCTGCAGCTGCTCGTCTCCGCGGGGCCGCCGGTGCCCTACACGCTCTCCTTCACCGACCTCTCCTACCGCGTCCGGCAGGGCCGCGGCGGCCTCATGGGCTGCCTCCCCTCGCGCGCCAGCAACCGCCTGGCCTCCACCGACGCGCCGCCCGCCAACACCAAGGCGCTGCTGGACGGCGTCTCGGGCGAGGCGCGGGAGGGCGAGCTGTTCGCCGTCATGGGCGCCAGCGGCTCCGGCAAGTCCACTCTCGTCGACGCGCTCGCGGGCCGGATCGCGCGCGACAGCCTCCGCGGCCACGTCACGCTCAACGGGGAGCCGCTGCACGGCAGCCGCCTCCGCGCCATCTCCGCCTACGTCATGCAGGACGACCTGCTCTACCCCATGCTCACCGTGCGCGAGACGCTGCTCTTCGCCGCAGAGCTCCGACTCTCGCGCGCGCTCTCCCCGGCCGCCAAGCGCGAGCGGGTGGACCGGCTCATCGACCAGCTCGGGCTCTCCCGCGCGGCGGACACCATCATCGGCGACGAGGGACACCGCGGGGTGTCCGGAGGGGAGCGCCGCAGGGTTTCCATCGGCACCGACATCATCCACGACCCCATCCTGCTCTTCCTCGACGAGCCCACCTCGGGACTCGACTCGGCCAGCGCCTTCATGGTGGTGCAGGTGCTGCGCACCATCGCCCGCAGCGGCAGCGTCGTCGTCATGACCATCCACCAGCCCAGCGCGCGCATCCTCGGCATCCTCGGCCGCCTCCTGCTGCTCTCGCGCGGCCGCACCGTGTACGCCGGCACGCCCGCCGGCCTCAAGCCCTTCTTCGCGGAGTTCGGCGCGCCCATCCCGGACAACGAGAACCCGGCCGAGTTCGCGCTGGACACCATCCGGGAGCGCGAGGCCCAGCAGCCCGACGGCACGGGGCCGCTCGCCGACTTCAACGCGAGGTGGCAGGCGACGCGCAAGCTCATGGATGGTGACAGCGCGGCAAAGAGGGTGAGCCCGATGACGCTGGAGTACGCGATCGCGGAGAGCGTGGCCCGGGGGAAGCTGGTGGCCGGGAGCGGCACGGGGACGGTGTCGCTGCAGATGCCGACGTACGCGAACCCGATGCCGGTGGAGGTGTGGGTGCTGATCAAGCGCGCCTTCACCAACACGCGGCGCATGCCGGAGCTGTTCGGGATGCGGCTCGGCACCATCATGGTGACGGGCCTGATCCTGGCGACCATCTTCCTGCGGCTGGACGACACGCCCAAGGGGGTGCAGGAGCGGCTGGGGTTCTTCGCCATGGGCATGTCGACCATGTTCTACGTGTGCGCGGACGCGCTGCCGGTGTTCGTGCAGGAGCGGCACATCTACCTGCGGGAGACGGCGCACAACGCGTACCGGCGCGCCTCGTACGTGCTGGCCAACGCCGTCGTCTCCTTCCCGCCGCTGGTGGCGCTGTCGCTGGCGTTCGCGGTGACCACCTTCTTCGCGGTGGGGCTGGCGGGAGGCGCGTCGTCGTTCCTCTACTTCGCGCTCATCATCCTGGCGTCTCTGTGGGCGGGGAGCGGGTTCGTGACGTTCCTGTCGGCGGTGGTGCCGCACGTGATGCTGGGGTACACGGTGGTGGTGGCCATCTTGGCCTACTTCCTGCTCTTCTCGGGCTTCTTCATCAACCGGGACAGGATCCCCGACTACTGGATCTGGTTCCACTACATCTCGCTGGTCAAGTACCCGTACCAGGCGGTGCTGCAGAACGAGTTCGGCGACGCCACCAGGTGCTTCGCGCGCGGGACGCAGATGTTCGACGGCACGCCCATCGGCGGCATGCCGGAGGCCATCAAGATGAAGGTGCTGGGCGCCATCGGGAACGCGCTGGGCACGCGCATGACCTCCCACACCTGCGTCCTCACCGGCGCGGACGTGCTCGCGCAGCAAGCCGTCACCGACCTCGGCAAGTGGATGTGCCTCCTGGTCACCGCCGGCTTCGGCTTCTTCTTCCGCGCGCTCTTCTACGTCGTGCTCCTTGTCGGCAGCAAGAACAAGCGGAAGTGAGCTCGATCCATCGATCGTCATACATTACGATCGTGTATCTTATTTCATTTGGTTTTTTTCAGTAGTCTAAAAGACGGCCGATGAATGAATGTAGTATATGTAAAATGTTCAGTGCTACTGGCTTGTTTATGATCATAAATTCAGTATTGTTCAGTCATTCGAGCATTGTTCTTTTGCTTGCTGCATCTGGATGGTCAGAGTAAGGCCGAGACCTGTGTCCCAAGATCTTACTTTGTGACTATAAAATTGCATGCTTGCAAATCAAAGACACTTGAGCTCAACTCCTTGTAATAAATCATAATCTAATGAGCCTCACTTCCGGTTTGAGCACCACCTAATTTTGTACGTACCCAGCTGTTACATTGTCTTAACCACACTCTTGAAATTTCCAAACAACCTCTGCTCTGCTCTGCTCTGAATGAGGCAAGAACCTTGGAAGCATCTGACGAAATTAGGCAACCGAACTTTCTGAATCGTACTGCCACAGATCATAAACAAATCTTTCTGTACCCTCTAGATACGCAAGCCTCAGCAAATCCAAATATTTACTGCGCTTTTATTTTTGACAGTTAAAGAGTTTTCCGTCAGACAACGAGACTGTAAGAAAACTCTGCAACCGTAGCTACTATCTTGTACTCCCTCTGTAAAAAAAAGGTCTTAATGTGGTCAAATACCTGTCCTGACAGCAACACAAGGAGACCAGTGTCTCACTTGGCATCTTATTATTACCCGTCAAAGTCAAACACGAGGCAGGCAACCCATACACATCTACGTAGCATATGATTCAGACGGAATTGGCTGCCGGTTTGGTCTGAAATCACCGGGAAAATGTGAGGACAGGTGACAAGATGCCAAGGCCAGATGGAGAGATGGTGATCAGAGATATATCCATCTGCCTACCTACCCATCTACCTTTCTCTCCATCAGAGATATCTCTGCTCCTCACGCTTCTCCACTGGGACGAGCATCCATTGGCCGCGCCATGCTTGTTGGAGCGTTTGGGCTACCTCTGATATGGCCCCCTGAACCAAACGATATAGTGTTTGTTTAATTTTCTTGGTTCAGAAGGGCCTTACGTACTATAAAGAAGAATCTGGCTAGGTAAATTGTGAGAAAATTAACCTGGGTTGATAATGACATGTCAGCAGTGTGTGTCCTCACTTTGATGTCCTCTTGTGCATATCAATCGATCGTTACTGCTCAGGCGATGCTGTGCGCATTGGGAAGAATTTCGAGCAGTGTGATCCGAGGCCCATCATGGGTCGAGCTGGCGGATTCATCGGGGAGTTTATGGTTGCATTGAAGAAGAGCGGGAAAAGCAAACAGCTTGTCCGGATGGCATCTTAATTATCTCAAGATGGGAGGAGAAGAACGATGCTACGGTTCGATTAAAAGCATGCACTCCCTTATTAGAAGTATAATGCGTTTGAGTTAGATATATAATTAGAGGAAACACTCCCACCCAGTAGTCTGATCAGAAGCCAAGCGTCGGACCTGTCGAAAGCCGTCGATCCTAACCGAATCTCACGGTCAACATAATCTAATCCCGTCACCAATTTTCAACCAAAAAAAAAAATAGAAGAGGGAAGTAAATCATGTTGCCCAGACCCCGTGCTAACTTTTCCCTCTAATCACTCCCCAGTCGTCTCTTTCGTCGGAGCTTTCCCAAACAGAGCTCGCCATCCACCCCAATCTTCGGATTGGACTCCAGCCTCCGAAAGCAGATCCTCCAGCTTCCCCCCTCCCTCCCCGTGCCTCCCCACCTCATTGCCCAGATCCGTGACGGCGTTGCACCCTGATCCATCGTCCTCTACTCCGAATCTCCGATGCATCCCCGGGCGACATTACAGGTGCTCCATCACGGCCGTAGGGGGTGGTGCGCCCCATCTCCATATCGATTGGGGCCTTTGCTGCCATCCATCTTCCCCTCCCCCGACAATAGACTAGGATTTGGCCACTGTTTTCCCCATCTTCGAAGTCCCTCTCCTCACAATCAAAGGTATTGTACTGCCACAATCCAGCCAACCCCTTCCCCAGGCGTGTGATTACCATCTGTACCTGCTTTTGGCTACGGCCATACTCGATGTTTTGTAATGTCAATTTTTGCATTTAGGTATGTAATGCGTACTCTGCCTAGTACTAATTGGTTCATGTGTTCATTGCGTGCCTATCAGTGTTCAGCAAATTCATGTATTAGGTCAAATAATAATTAGAAAATAATAATGTTGTGATAGCAAACATTATGTTGCTTCCTACTCCATAGACACGCCTCCCCATTTGGCGGCAATATTTGTTTTCATTTTATTTTTCAAATTTTCGAGCTTCCAAGTGAGACTACTAATGCACCCAGTTCACATTTTCATGCTTCTGACTAGCTTGCATCCACAACATGGTTCTAAGTAATTGTTCTGATGTACGCACTGCACTGTCTCATGCTTCGTACTAATCGTGCTTCCACATTATATTCGTTTTGTTTCATTCAGCTAAAATTGTGCTTCTAACTACCGTGCGTCCAGATTCTGCTTCCAAGTAACAGTACAAATGTACCAGTACAGTTTTTTTTTCATGCTTCTTTCGCATCATGTTTCCACATTATATTGGTTTTGTTTCATTCTCCTAAAATTTTGCTTCCTATTACCCGGGCTGACCGTCAACCGCCCCGTCCGCCGCGTCCTCTCCGATCTCGCCGTACACTAGCTATTGGAGAACCACCCATCGGCAGGCCGAAGAAGGAGCAGTTGCCTCACATTCATTTTCCCTCTTCTAAGCCCCTCCTCGAAAAACGAAGGTATCACATTGCATCAATTGCTCCCCATTCCATCATCATATATCCAGTTTTTTATTATTGTCAATTTGGTATTTGTTAAAGTCAACAATGCATTCAGGTTTCTAGTTTTGTGTGTGTCGAGTATTATATATTGATAGATATGTTCATTGTGTGCTGAGAATTAACCAATCTTGGGTGTGAAATTGCAATATCCAATTTTCATGATTCATTTGTCTTATACATGTGCTTCTCCATGGTGCACAGTTTGCTTCATACGCACCATAATTATGTTTCCTCACTGCATATGGTTTGCTTCATGTGCTTCACACTTGTGCTTCTACATTGGGTTCAATTTTCTTCATTTGCACGCTTCATATTGTTTCTCAGGCGTCTTGTTTGTATCCAAGTCGAACTACTCATGCTTTCGAAATTTATGCAGGGCTAACAAGAGGTCATCAATGGTGGGTATGGCGAATGACGTGAAGATCCAGCATCTTAATGCCCAAATGTTTTGTCATTGTTTTGGAAGCAAACTAGCAAGAGACACACTCGTTGTCAAAGGACGTTGACGGTTGACGCGTTGTTCCCTCGACGGTGCCAGCCTCGCTGCTCCACACTGGACTTTGTGGCTTGCAATAAGGCAGACTTGTCGGACAAAAGGAAGTCATCGAGTCTAGGTTGCACGAAAAGTGAGAGCATAGTAGGGAGGGACTAGGACATGACTGTAGTGGCGGTGCGACATAGTATTGCCGCAAGCATATAAATTTGCGAACACAAATAATTATGCTTTCACTTCTTGTCAATCATGCTTCCTTGATTTCTAGTTATGCTTCTAATCTAGATATGTTTTGCGACAATACCTGTGTGGAATTGGAAATATTGTTGTTGTAAATTTGTTTTACAAACTGGATAGTGTATGGAAGCAAATTTCTAGCATGTATGACACATGTTACGAGCATAAGGAAGCATTGTAATGTTTGACATTTGCCGGAAGCATGTTATATATGAACGAACAAGCAAAATTCAGTACCTACTAGAAACATATTTTTCCCAGGTGGAGCAAATATTATTGTGGCACATAGGACAAGTACTTCTAGATGGAAGAAAATATTATTGTGGCACACAGAACAAATATTTCTCAATGGAGACCAACATTTATTTGCACTAGAAATAAACTTTGCGATCGACATGAATATTTTGCTGCATATTGTTAGATCGAAGCAGATTTCAATTTACTTGCAGCAAATTCTCAGGTCTTTGTACAGATTTTCTCTGACTAAAAAAGTTGTTACATTGGACAACCTTTTTATGTGGAAGCAAATTATTATTTTTTACATGGAAGCAACTCAAATTGTATTAGAAGCAAAATTTTAATAACTCAGCAACAAAAATTACGTTGAATAAGTTATTTTTGGGGTGCAATTAGTACATGTGGACCCACCTAAGTACTAACCCAGCGTGATTCTTGGACCCCCTTGGTTGGAGGAAGCAAAATACTCGGAAACTACCTACTGGAGACCTCACGTTCCACCACCGATCCAACGAACCAAAGCATCCTAATCCAACGGCATTGCACTGGTCTGATAAAACACTAGAAATCAGTAGTCTGATTTCTAGTGCTTCCCTATAATTAGTAATGTCTTGTCTTGTACTCCAAGTCTATATCCCCATCATTATTCTATATAACCCCACGAGGGTCAGATTAATACAATATATAATAACTTAATATTTAGTTGTACTATACGATTTTCACATGGTATTAGAACGGTTTGTTCAACAGTGCCGATCCTAGGACGTTTCACCCGTTCCGCAGCGCGCCGCTCCCGGCCGGGAAGATTAATCTTCTCTCCTCGAGGGCGCGGCACCCGATCGATCAAAAGATTAGATCGGTTTCATATATTAGATCAATTTCAATTTTCGAAATTCTTAGATTAGTTTCTCTTTAGCCACAAATAAATCTGATGACCCTCGAATCAAGCACGACGCTCGATCGCGTTGCAGCGGGGATCAAGACCAGCAGACGACACCCAGCTCCGATCGCACGTCCTGAAGCCACCCCGGTGCAAGCAAGCAAGCCAGGAGCATCCCACGTCCATGTGTTAATTTTTCGCATGATGCATGTGATGTCATGGATTTTAGCCAGGCTCACGCACGTGACCACCTCCAAAAGACCACGAGCAGATGCATCACCACGCATCAGTTTCTTCCATTCAGTTGAATAATAGGCTGTGCAACACAATGCATTGATCGATGCATCAGACACGTATATATGAGTATAGAGGGGGCCACAACCTCAACTATACAGATAAACTAAGAGGTGGGCCTACGACACAATATACACATACACATATATTCAACACCCCCCTCCCCCCGCGCAGTCGAGGTGGCGCCGGAGACGCAGAGACTGGAACTAAACTCCTCGAAGATGGAAGTCGGCAGTCCCTTAGTCATCACATCGGCGAAGTGTTGTGCAGTCGTAACATGGAGGACCCGAATGCGTCCAAGGGCCACCTGCTCACGCACAAAGTGAATGTCCAGCTCAATGTGCTTAGTTCGACGATGATGAACGGGGTTGGCGGAAAGGTACACCGCAGAGACGTAGTCACAGTAGACAACCGTAGCCTGGGAGACGTCATGATGCAACTCCTGAAGCAGCTGTCGTAGCCAGGTGCACTCGGCGACGGCGTTAGCCACAGCTCGGTACTCAGCCTCCGCGCTAGAGCGTGAAACCGTAGGTTGTCGCTTGGACGACCATGAGACGAGTGAAGGACCGAGGTAGACGCAGTAGCCAGAGGTGGACCGACGGGTGTCAGGGCAGCCGGCCCAGTCCGCATCAAAGTAGGCCACCATCTCCAGAGAAGTACACGCCGTGAGAGTGAGCCCAAGAGCCATCGTGCCGCGGATGTAGCGGAGAATCCGCTTCACGAGGTTCAATGGGAGTCATGAGGGGCGTGCATATGGAGACACACCTGCTGAACAACATACTTAAGATCCGGCCGGGTGAGAGTTAGATACTGAAGAGCACCAACAATGGACCGGTAGAACGGAGCATCCGACACGGGCGAGCCCTCAAGAGCAGAAAACTTGGCCTTCGTTTCAATAGGAGTAGCGACAGGGTGACAGTTGAGTATGCCGGCACGCTCAAGTAGCTCATGTGCATACTTCTGCTGATGAAGAAAGAAGCCGTCGGGTCGCCGAACAACCTCAATGCGAAGGAAATAATGTAGAGCGCCCAAGTCCTTGATGGCAAAGTCATCACGCAGCCGGAGAGTAATCTGTTGAAGAAGGGCTGCGGAGGAGGCCGTCAGGATGATGCCGTCAACGTAGAGGAGCAAATATGCAGTCGTGTCGCCGCGGTGATAGACAAACAACGAGGCATCCGAGCAAGTGACGCTGAAGCCCAGTGCCTGAAGGAACTCGGCGATACGCTAGTACCAGGCGCGGGGTGCTTGCTTGGGCCTGTAGAGAGACCGGGACAACAAACACACATGCCCAGGAAGAGATGCGTCGATGAAACCAGTCAGCTGCTCACAGTAAACCTGCTCCTCAAGATGTCCGTGAAGGAAGGTGTTGGAGACATCCATCTGATGAACCGGCCAGCCTCGGGAAACCGCCAGCTGGAGAACAGTGCGGATGGTGCCCGGTTTGACAACCGATGCAAACGTCTCAGTGAAGTCGACACCAGCGCGCTGCCGAAAGTCACGGATCACCCAGCGAGCCCTATAGCGCTCAAGCATGCCATCCGAGCGGGTCTTATGATGAAAGACCCACTTGCCGCTGATGATGTTGGCGCGAGCAGGCCGGGGAACCAGTGTCCATGTACGGTTCCGCTGAAGAGCATCGAATCTTCCTACATCGCAGCGAGCCAGTGAGGATCACGTAGGGCTGCTCTGGCGGACGCAGGAATCGGTGGCGGCTCGGTGGTCGAGGCAGCGAGGAGATACTCATCGTTGGAGTACCGCAGACTCAAACGATGGAAGCCGAACCTGGCCCGAATGAGGGAGCGAGATGGCAACGCCGGAACCGCGGCGGGTGTAGGTGGCGATGACGAGCCGGCCGAGGCCGAGGCGGAGCTCGAGGGGGCGGCCCCGTCCGAGGGGGAGGCCGCACCCGAGGTGGAGCTCGAGAGGTCCGCGCCCGCGGAGGCAGCCGAGGCCGCTACCGAGGCGGCCGGTGGGGAGGCCGGCGATGGGGCGGCGCCCGATGTGGCCGGTGAAGATACCGGCGACGGGCGGTCGGGCGAAGATGTCATGGCGGCGGGCCGGGCTACGCAGTGGCGGCCGGCGAGGCGAGCGATGCCGAGGCCCCTGACGGAGTCGACGAGGGCGTCGTGGGGGCGCGAGGCGCAGCTCGTCCCACGACGCGAGGAGTGCCGAAGCCCGGAGGCAGTCCAAGAATCGAGCGGGGCCGTCCACCTGGCGGGGTCGCTGGAGGGCCGCCGGTGGCCGGCGGCGACGGGAGGTACCTGCTGAAACAGAAACACCTTCTCAGCAAAGTAAACATGCTAGGAGGTGAATACTGTTGGGGAACGCAGTAATTTCAAAAAAATTCCTACGCACACGCAAGATCCATCTAGGTGATGCATAGCAACAAGAGGGGAGAGTGTTATCTAAGTACCCTCGCAGACCAAAGCGGAAGCATTATGACAACGTGGTTGATGTAGTCGTACGTCTCCACGACCCGACCGATCCTAGCACCGAAGGTACGACACCTCCGTGATCTGCACACGTTCAGCTCGGTGACGTCCCATGAACTCTAGATCCAGCTGAGGTCGAGGGAGAGTTTCACAAGACGACGTGGCAGGACGGTGATGATGAAGTTACCGGCGCAGGGCTTCGCCTAAGCACTGCAACGATATGACCGAGGTGGAAATCTGTGGAGGGGACCGCACACGGCTAAGACAACTGTCAACTTGTGTGTCTACGGGGTGCCCCCCTCCCCCGCATATTAAGGAGTGGAGGAGGGGGAGGGCCGGCCTCATGGGGCGCGCCCAAGGGGGGATTCATACTCCTAGTAGGAGTAGGTTTCCCCCCTTCCCTAGTTGGAGTAGGAGAAGAAGGACGAGGGAGAGGGAGAAGGAAAGCCCCCCAAATTGGATTGAGCTTGGTTGCGCGCGCCTCCCACTTCGCCGCCTCATCCTCTCTTCCACCATGGCCCGTTAAGGCCCATTAACTCCCCGAGGGGTTACGGTAACCCCCCGGTACTCCGGAAAATGCCCGAACTCATCCGAAACCTTTCCGGTGTCCAAACATAACCTTCCAATATATCAATCTTCATGTCTCGACCATTTCGAGACTCCTCATCATGTCCGTGATCACATCCGGGACTCCGAACAACCTTCGGTACATCAAGACACATAAACTCATAATACCAATCGTCACCGAACGTTAAGCGTGCGGTCCCTACATGTTCGAGAACTATGTAGACATGACCGAGACTCATCTCTAGTCAATAACCAATAGCGGAACCTGGATGCTCATATTTGCTCCCACATATTCTACGAAGATCTTTATTGGTCAAACTGCATAACAACATACGCTGTTCCGTTTTTCATCGGTATGTTACTTGGCCAAGATTCGATCGTCGGTATCTCAATACCTAGTTCAATATCGTTACCGGCAAGTCTCTTTACTCGTTCCATAATGCATCATCCCGCAACTAACTCATTAGCCACATTGGTTGCAAGGCTTTTAATGATGTGCATTGTCGAGAGGGCCCAGAGATACCTCTCCGACAATCGGAGTGACAAATCCTAATCTCGATCTATGCCAACTCAACAAACACCGTCGGAGACACCTGTAGAGCATCTTTATAATAACCCAGTTACGTTGTGACGTTTGATAGCGCACTAAGTGTTCCTCCGGTATTCGGGAGTTGCATAATCTTATAGTCATAGGAACATGTATAAGTCATGAAGAAAGCAATAGCAGCAAACTAAACGATCATCGTGCTAAGCTAACGGATGGGTCAAGTATATCACATAATTCTCTAATGATGTGATCCCATTAATCAAATGACAAGTCATGTCAATGGCTAGGAAACTTAACCATCTTTGATCAGCGAGCTAGTCAAGTAGAGGCATTCTAGTGACACTCTGTTTGTCTATGTATTCACACATGTACTAAGTTTCCGGTTAATAAAATTCTAGCATGAATAATAAACATTTATCATGATATAAGGAAATATAAATAACAAATTTATTATTGCCTCTAGGGCATATTTCCTTCAAATACACGATGTGAGACGGGATCATAGCAGTGGTATCCTTTGGTGTTAGGCGGGTAGCTGAGGAGGATGCAAGCGACGGAGTGAGGTGCAAGCTTATGAGGCGCAGTAGCGGCGAGGCTAGGATAGCAGAGGTAGCCAAAGATGCGAAGGCCATCATAAGATGGGGGCGCACCAAAGAGGAGATGGTGAGGGGCACGGTTCGAGAGTGGGTGAGACGGACGGATGTTGATGAGGAGGGTGGCGGTGGCGAGACCGTCCGGCCAAAACCGTGGAGGCACGTTAGAGTGAAAGAGCAACATGCGGATCCAGTCATTAAAAGTGTGAAGGATACGCTCGACACGACCATTTTTTTGGGACGTGTAGGGGCAAGTGAGGCGGAAGATAGTGTCGTGGGAGGCTAGAAGGTTACGAACAGCGACGTTGTCAAACTCTTTTCCGTTATCAGTTCGTAATGCAAGGATAGGACGACCGGACTATGTGGTGGCATAGGAATAAAAGGCGTTAAGTGTGGCAAGGGCGTCGGACTTGCGACGCAGAGTAAATGTCCACACATAATGAGAGAAATCATCTAAGATCACCAAATAGTATAGGTAGCCCGTGTTTCTTGCAACCGGGGATGTCCAAAAATCGCTATGCAATACTGAAATGGAAAAGTGGAAATAGTGGTAGATGCGCAAAGGGAAGACGAAGGTGCTTGCCAAGACGACAAGCCTCACAAGTATGGTCGTCGATATTATTGCATGAGAATGAAAAACCCTTACGAATTTGACGCAAAGTGGTGGGGTTCGGGTGTACCAAACGAGCATGCCAAAGGTCGACACCTACGGCGAGGGTGACTAGGGTGGTCGAGGAGGCAGTGGCGGAGGAGTGCACCGGATAGAGCTCGCCGGGACTATCACAACGGTGAAGGACCATCAGAGTACGGGCGTCCTTCACAGAAAAACCGACATCATCAAATTCAACGGTAATGGGATTCTCACGAGCAAGACGACGAACATATACAAGGTTCATAACTATAATCACAAGAAACAAGAACATTAGACATGGTGACAGGCGTAGATGTGGAAGGAAACGAAGTACGACCTACATGTGTGATAGGTAGAGAGGAAGCGTTACCAATGGTGATGTGAGTAGGAGTATGAACCGGAGTGAAACAGGTTAGGGTACAGGGATGAGATGTCATGTGGGCGGTGGCGCCCGAGTCCATATACCAAGCGCCGCCGGTGCGGTAGTTGTTCGGTGATGGGGCCGAGTGCAGGGCAGCCAAAGGAGTAGGGTCCGATGGCAGTGAGACCGGTAGCAAGGCGAAGCCACCGTAGGGCTGAACCGGGGCGGGAGGAGCATGACCGCCGGCCATCGGCTGGGTGGGCAGAGCCGCGGAGCCGGCACCTGCCGGCTGCTACTACACGTCGAAGTAGGCCGGATGGCCCTCTGGGAAAGCCTGCGGCATGGTGTAGCCGCCGAGGAGCTGAACCAGGCCAAGCGGAGCGTGGCCGCCGGCCATTTGCGGGGCCGGCTGCATGAGGGTGAAGGGAGCCAGCGCGCCCGCATACATGTGGCCAAAGGGAGACGATGCGGCAGAAGACATCGCAGCGGTGACGGCGGTGGCTGGGGTAGAAGGCGCGGCGGCGGGTGGGCGCGGCGGCGTCCTGAGAAGCGGCGACGGCGGCAGGGGTGGCAGCGGCCAGAGGAGCGGCGGCAGCGCAGACGGGTGATGGCGGCCAGAGGAGCGGCAGCGGCACGGACGAGTGGCGCGGCGACGGCTAGAGGAGCGATGGTGGCACAGATGAGTGGCGCGGGGACAGTCAGAGGAGCGGCGGTGGCGCGGTGGGGATGGGTGGCAGCGGCGGCATGGGCGGCGGCGCCCCGGTGCAACGACGGCTGGAGGAGACGGAGGTGACGCGGAGGGAGGGAGAGAGGGCGGAAGTGGGGGTGGGGAAGGATGGCGATACAGGGCAGTGGAGGCGGCGAAGGAGAGCGGCGGCGGCGGCAGGTGTGGTGGCGTGATGGAGTGGCAGCGGCGGCTAGAGTTAGGTCGAGGATCGTGCTGCGATAGATACCATATAGAAGGGAAATAATAGGTTGTGCAACACAATGCACTGATGGGTGCACCAGGCACGTATATATGATTATAGAGGGGGGCCACAACCTCAACTATATAGATAAACTAGGAGGTGGGCCCAAGACACAATAAACACGTACACATATATTCAACATGTTTGATGGGTTTCCTCTGGTCTTGGCAAAACCAGTGGACTGATAACCCACAAGTATAGGGGATCATAACAGTTTTCGATAAGTAAGAGTGTCGAACCCAACGAGGAGCTAAAGGTAGAACAAATATTCCCTAAAGTTCTATCGACCACCGATACAACTCTACACACGCTTGACGTTTACTTTACCTAGAACAAGTATAAAACTAGAAGTACTTTGTAGGTGTTTTCGGAAAGGCTTGCAAGAAAGTAAAGAGCACGAAAATAAAACTAGGGGCTGCTTAGATAAAAACACAACTAAACTAAATATAGCGAGTGTGGAAAAGTGACGGTAGGTGTGGGGAAATTGCCCCTAAGCAATTGACTACCTTACTAGACCGATAGCAAGTTTTATGTGGGAGAGGCCACTGCTAGCATGTCATCCCTTACTTGGAATTTTATGCACTTATGATTGGAACTATTAGCAAGCGTCCACAACTACTAACGTTCATTAAAGTAAAACCCAACCATAACATTAAGATATATTGGTCCCCCTTCAATCCCGTATGCATCAATTTATATGCTAGGTTGAAGCTACATCACTCTTGCCCTCCAATACATAGCCCTATCAACATACAACTAACCCTATGGTGTGATCCACGCGCGCGCTCATATGATGGGCACCAAAGGACAGCAACGTAACCACAAGCAAATTAAATCAATCATAGAAATTCATCAACCACCGATAGGACAACGAAAATCTACTCAGACATCATAGGATGGCAACACATCATTGGATAATAATATGAAGCATAAAGCAGCATGTTCAAGTAGAGGGTACAGCGGGTTGCGGGAGAGTGGACCGCTGAATATAGAATTGGGAAGGTGATGGAGATGTTGGTGAAGATGATGGAGGTGTTGGTGATGATGATGGCCCTCGGCAGCGCTCCGGCGCCACCGGAAGCAAGGGGGAGAGGGCCCCCCTTCTTCTTCTTCTTCCTTGACCTCCTCCCTAGATGGGAAAAGGGTTTCCCCTCTGGTCCTTGGCTCCCATGGCTTGGGAGGGGCGAGAGCCCCTCCGAGATTGGATCTATCTCTCTGTTTCTGCGTTCTCTTCTGGCTCTGTTTCACCATTTCGCGTATATATGGAGATCCGTAACTCCGATTGGCCTGAAACCTTTTCCGTGTTTTTTTTCGAATATTATCTTTCTTGCGGCAAAAGAAGAGCATCAACCGCCTTACGGTGGGCTCACGAGGGTAGGGGGCGCGCCCAGGGGGGTCAGGCGCGCCCCCCTACCTCGTGACCACCTCGGGCACTGTCTCGCGTGGATTTTTCTTTCAGAATTTTCCATATTTTCCAAAAATAAGTTCCGTCCGTTTTTATCCCGTTTGGACTCCGTTTTATATGGATATTCTGCGAAACATAAAACATGGAACAGACAGGAACTGGCACTGGGCACTGGATCAATATGTTAGTCCCAAAAATATATAAAAAGTTGCCAAAAAGTATATGAAAGTGAATAATATTGTCATGGAACAATCAAAAATTATAGATACGACGGAGACGTATCAGCATCCCCAAGCTTAATTCCTGCTCGTCCTCGAGTAGGTAAATGATAAAAAGAATAATTTTTGATGTGGAATGCTACCTAGCATAATCTTGATCATATGTCTAATCATGGCATGAATATTAAGACACGAGTGATTCAAAGCAATAGTCTATCCTTTGACATAAAAATAATAACACTTCAAGCATACCAACCAAGCAATTATGTCTTATTGAAATAACATAGCCAAAGAAAGCTCATACCTACGAAATCATATAGTCTGGCTATGCTCCATCTTCACCACACAAAGCATTCACATCATGCACAACCCCGATGACAAGCCAAGCAATTGTTTCATACTTTTGACGTTCTCAAACCTTTTCAACTTTCACGCAATACATGAGCGTGCGCCATGGACATAGCACTATAGGTGGAATAGAATATGATGATGGGGGTTATGTGGAGAAGACAAAAAAGGAGAAAGTATCACATCAACTAGGCGTATCAACGGGCTATGCAGATGCCCATCAATAGATATCAATGTGAGGAGTAGGGATTGCCATGCAACGGATGCACTAAGAGCTATAAGTGTATGAAAGCTCAACAAAAGAAACTAAGTGGGTGTGCATCCAACTTGCTTGCTCATGAAGACCTAGGGCATTTGAGGAAGCCCATCGTTGGAATATACAAGCCAAGTTAAGTAATGAAAATTCCCACTAGTATATGAAAGTGATAACTCAAGAGACTCTCTATATGAAGAACATGGTGCTACTTTGAAGCACAAGTGTGGTAAAAGGATAGTAACATTGCCCCTTCTCTCTTTTTCTCTCTCTTTTTTTGTTTTTTTGGGCCTTCTCTTTTTTTTGGCCTTTCTCTTTTTTTTCGTCCGGAGTCTCATCCCGACTTGTGGGGGAATCATAGTCTCCATCATCCTTTCCTCACTAGGGCAATGCTCTAATAATGATGATCATCACACTTTTATTTACTTACAACTCAATATTACAACTCGATACTAGAGCAAAGATATGACTCTATATGAATGCCTCCAGCGCTGTACCGGGATGTGCAATGATCTAGCATAGCAATGACATAAAAAACGGACAAGCCATGAAAACATCATGCTAGCTATCTTACGATCATGCAAAGCAATATGACAATGAATGCTCAAGTCATGTGTATGATGATGATGGAAGTTGCATGGCAATATATCTCGGAATGGCTATGGAAATTCCATGATAGGTAGGTATGGTGGCTGTTTTGAGGAAGATATAATGAGGCTTATGTGTGACAGAGCGTATCGTATCACGGGGTTTGGATGCACCGGCGAAGTTTGCACCAACTCTCAAGGTGAGAAAGGGCAATGCACGGCATCAAGAGGCTAGCAATGATGGAAGGGTGAGAGTGCGTATAATCCATGGACTCAACATTAGTCATAAAGAACTCACATACTTATTGCAAAAATCTATTAGTCATCGAAACAAAGTACTACGCGCATGATCCTAGGGCGATAGATTGGTTGGAAAAGACCATCGCTCGTCCCCGGCCGCCACTCATAAGGAAGGCAATCAATAAACACCTCATGCTCCGACTTCGTTACATAACGGTTCACCATACGTGCATGCTACAGGACTTGCAAACCTCAACACAAGTATTTCTCAATTTCAAAATTACTCAACTAGCATGACTCTAATATCACCATCTTTACATCGCAAAACTATTGCAAGGAATCAAACATATGATATTCAGCGATCTACAAGTTTATGTAGGATTTTATGACTAACCATGTGAATGACCAGTTCCTGTCATCTCTCTAAATAGATATAAGTGAAGCAAGAGAGTTTAATTCTTTCTAAAAAAGATATGCCCAAGCTCTATAAGTGAAGCAAAAGAGCATTCTACAAATGGCGGTTGTTTATGTAAAGAGAAACAGGCAATCCAAACTTCAAATGATATAAGTCAAGCACATGAAGCATTCTATAAAGCCACACTCAAAAGATATAAGTGAAGTGCATAGAGCATTCTATAAATCAACCAAGGACCTTCTCATACCAGCATGGTGCATAAAAGAAAAATAAAAACCGAATTGGAAAAGACGCTCCAAGACTTGCACATATCGCATGAACGAAACGAATCCAAAAACATACTGATATTTGTTGAAGAAAGAGGGGATGCCTCCCCAGCATCCCCAAGCTTAGACGCTTGAGTCTCCTTGAATATTTACTTGGGGTGCCTCGGGCATCCCCAAGCTTGAGATCTTGCCTCTCTTCTTTCTTCTCACATCGAGACCTTCTCGATCATCGAACACTTCATCCACACAAAACTTCAACAGAAAACTCGGTAAGATCCGTTAGTATAATAAAGCAAATCACCACTCTAAGTACTGTTGCAAACCAATTCATATTTTGTTTTGGCATTGTGTCTACTGTAATATAGCTTTTTCATGGCTTAATACACTGATATAAATTGATAGTTTCATCAAAACAAGCAAACTATGCATCAAAAACAGAATCTGTCTAAAACAGAACAGTCTGTAGCAATCTGAACATCCACCATACTTATGATACTTGAAAAATTCTGCCAAAATTAGGAAAAATAAAAATTTGTACAGCAAGACAGTGCAAAAAGAATCAGAACCATTTGACGTCTCAGTAAAAAAAAATTCAAGCACTACAGCCAAAGTTTCTGTCCTGCACCGCACAAACCAACAAGCATTGTAAACATCCTAAAGGCAAACCTTGGCACATTATTTTTATAATACAATGGAATTGTACAAGGGGATAATTATTTTATTGAAAAGTTTCTGTAATTAAGATTCACAAAGTTCCCATGAGCCTGAACAAGTTTAAGGACGTCCCCCACTTTCACAATGCTCGTCTCTCTCACTTTCACTTTTCTTTTTGAAAAGTTTTGGGTTCCCCTCTTTATTTTTGCTGTTTTTAAACTATATGAAAGCACTCAACAGAAATAAATGACTCTCTAAAACTTCCAGGTTGTCTCCCTGGCAGCGCTTTCTTTAAAGCCATTAAGCTAGGCATTTAGTGCTCAAGTAATGAATCCACTCGGATCCCAAGGTATATCAAAGCCAATTTGAATTAACAATGGTTTGTAATTTAGTAGTGAGCACAAAGTAACATATATCATGTAATGACGAAGTCTAACTCTCTTCCTATGCATCGGCATGTCATAAAAGAACAATTCATGCACACCTAGTAAAGGCCAATGCATAGTATAAATAGTTTCTTGCAATTTTATCATGTTGGAAACATAGAGAGGTGGAGATATAGTTCCTCTCTCATAATAATTGCAAGTAGGAGCAGCAAGCACATGCATATTATATTTATCAAAATCATCATGTGCAACGGTAAAAGGCAACCCATCAATATAATCCTTAATAAGGCAAACTTCTCCGATATAGTATAATCGGGAGAATTTAAAAAGATAATAGGACTATCATGCATGGGTGCAATAGCAACAATTTCATGTTTAACATAAGGAACTATAGCAAGTTCATCTCCATAAGCATAATTCATATTGGCATCTTGACCACAAGCATAGCAAGCATCATCAAAAAGGGATATTTCCAAAGAATCAACGGGATCATAACAATCATCATAGCAATCATCCTTCGGTAAGCATGAAGGGGAATTAAACAATGTATGAGTTGAAGAGTTACTCTCATTAGAAGGTGGGCACGGGTAGCTAATCCTCTCTTCCTCCTGTTGTTCTTCGCTCTCCTCATCATCTTTTTCATCCAATGAGCTCACTGTTTCATTAATTTCTTCTTCCATAGCTTCCTGCAAAATATTAGTCTCTTCTTGGACAGCGGAGTAGTTCTCAAGATATGGTTTAACATAAGGATTAGAAGCATAATTATCATAGAAATATTTAAGTATGGCAAAATTTTCAGATTCGTAAAGAGTAGCACCATACTTTTCAATCAAAGAAGCAATTTCGTAAGCACCCTTAAAAGCAACAAATTCTTCAATTTGTTGAACATCATAGTAATTATAAACACCCTTAGCATACGAGGATAAGGTTCCATTATCAATCAACTCACATTGGCAGGGAAGGTGTTTCTTAGGGTTTTCAGAACAACAAGTAAAATCATAATAATAGCATAAATTCCAAGCATAGCATTGCAAACATTGAATTTGATCCCATAATAGTTTCCCCTTTTTAGATATACGGTGTCGCACATAACAAGCATGCTCATCTAAAGATTTGCCCTCAACTAAGCTAGTTGGGGTTTCAGCACGAGCACAAAGGGATCGAAGATGATCCAAGTAAAAAGCTTCAGTATTGTGATAGATTTTGAGTGGTTCTTCAACCATTGGAGCAGTACGTACAATTAATTTTTTTGGTATTTTGCGTTTCCTACCCATAACTAAAGATAGAAAACAACTAAGAATAGCAAATAAAAATTACTTAGTGATAAAGCAAACAAGCACACACGAGAATATTCACCCCACGCTATTGCTCCCCGGCAACAGCGCCAGAAAAAGGTCTTGATAACCCACAAGTATAGGGGATCGCAACAGTTTTTGATAAGTAGGAGTGTAGAACCCAACGAGGAGCTAAAGGTCAAACAAATATTCCCTAAAGTTCTATCGACCACCGATACAACTCTACGCACGCTTGACGTTTAATTTACCTAGAACAAGTATAAAACTAGAAGTACTTGGTAGGTGTTTTCGGAAAGGCTTGCAAGAAAGTAAAGAGCACGAAAATAAAACTAGGGGCTGCTTAGATAAAAACACAACTAAACTAAATATAGCGAGTGTGGAAAAGTGATGGTAGGTGTGGGGAAATTGCCCCTAAGCAATTGACTACCTTACTAGACCGATAGCAAGTTTTATGTGGGAGAGGCCACTGCTAGCATGTCAACCCTTACTTGGAATTCTATGCACTTACGATTGGAACTATTAGCAAGCGTCCGCAACTACTAATGTTCATTAAGGTAAAACCCAACCATAGCATTAAGATATATTGGTCCCCCTTTAATCCCGTATGCATCAATTTCTATGCTAGGTTGAAGCTTCATCACTCTTGCCCTCCAATACATAGTCCTATCAACATACAACTAACCCTATGGTGTGATCCACGCTACCATATGATGGGCACCAAAGGACAGCAACATAACCACAAGCAAATTAAATAAATCATAGCAATTCATCAACCACCGATAGGACAAAGAAAATCTACTCAGACATCATAGGATGGCAACACATCATTGGATAATAATATGAAGCATAAAGAACCATGTTCAAGTAGAGGGTACGGTGGGTTGCGGGAGAGTGGACCGCTGAATATAGAAGGGGGAAGGTGATGGAGATGTTGGTGAATATGATGGAGGTGTTGGTGTAGATCGCGGGGATGATGATGGCCCCCAAAGAAGGCCTCCGCGCCACCGGAAGCAAGAGGGAGAGGGCCCCCTTCTTCTTGTTCTTCCTTGACCTCCTCCCTAGATGGGAGAAGGGTTTCCCCTCTTGTCCTTGGCTCCCATGGCTTGGGAGGGGCGAGAGCCCCTCTGAGATTGGATCTATCTCTCTGTTTCTGCGTTCTCTTCTGGCTATGTTTCACCGTTTCGCGTATATATGGAGATCCGTAACTCCGATTGGCCTGAAACATTTTCCGTGATTTTTTTTCCGAATATTATCTTTCTTGCGGCAAAAGAAGAGCGTCAACCGCCTTACGATGGGCTCACGAGGGTAGGGGGCGCGCCCAGGGGGGTCAGGCGCGCCCCCCTACCTCGTGACCACCTCGGGCACCGTCTCGCATGGATTTTTCTTCCAGAATTTTCCATAATTTCCAAAAATAAGCTCTGTCCGTTCTTATCCCGTTTGGACTCCGTTTGATATGGATATTCTGCGAAACATAAAACATGGAACAGACAGGAACTGGCACTGGGCACTGGATCAATATGTTAGGCCCAAAAATAATATAAAAAGTTGCCAAAAAGTATATGAAAGTGAATAATATTGGCATGGAACAATCAAAAATTATAGATACGACGGAGACGTATCATGGACTCATCACCGACGGTACCCTCTAACATCTGCTAGGTGTATCATCCGCGTCTGCAGTTTTTTCATAGCGCATTTCTTTGCGCCTCCGACTTTGTGCGGCTTCATCATCCATGACGACTACGTCATCTACCACGGCTACATCTCCATGATTGGCTACATCTCCGAGTATGCACTATTTCGAATGCTCGTCGTTTTGAGACACCACATGATGATCGGGTGTGATAGACTCTACGTTCACATACAACAGGTGTAAGACAATTTTGCACATGCAGAATACTTGGGTTAAACTTGACGAGCCTAGCATGTACAAACATGGCCTCGGAACAATGGAGACCGAAAGGTCGAACATGAGTCATATAGTAGATATGATCAACATAGAGATGTTCACCATTGATGACTACCCCATCTCACGTGATGATCGGACATGGGTTAGTTGATTTGGATCATGTATCACTTAGATAACTTGAGGGATGTTTATTTAAGTGGGAGTTCATTAGTAATTTGATTAATTGAACTTACTTTATCATGAACTTAGTCTTGTAGTTTTGCATATCTATGTTGTAGATCAATCGCCCGAGCTACCGTTCCCTTGAATTTTAATGCGTTCCTAGAGAAAGCTAAGTTGAAAGATGATGCTAGCAACTACACGGACTGGGTCCGTAACTTGGGGATTATCCTCATTGCTGCACAGAAGAATTATGTCCTTGATGCACCGCTAGGTGACAGACCTGCTGCAGAAGCTGATGCAGATCTTATGAACCTCGGGCAAGCTCGATCTGATGACTACTCAATAGTTTAGTGTGCCATGCTTTACGGCTTAGAACTGGGACTTCAAAGACGTCTTGAACGTCATGGAGCATATGAGATGTTCCAGGAGTTGAAGTAAATATTTCAAGAAAATGCCCGAGTTGAGAGATATGAAGTCTCCAACAAGTTCTACAGCTGCAAGATTATGGAGAATAGTTCTGTCAGTGAACACTATACTCAAAATGTCTGGGTATTATAATCGCTTGACTCAGCTGGGAGTTGATCTTCCAGCTGAATGTGTTATTGACAGAGTTCATCAATCACTGCCTCCAAGCTACAAAGGCTTCATGATGAACTATAATATGCAAGGGATGAATAAAACAATTCCCGATATGTTCGCAATGCTTAAGGCCGCGGAGGTAGAAATCAAGAAGGAGCATCAAGTGTTGATGGTTAACAAGACCACTAGTTTCAAGAAAAAGGGCAAGAGAAAGTGATACGTCTCCATCGTATCTACTTATCCAAACACTTTTGCCCTTGTTTTGGACTCTAACTTGCATGATTTGAATGGAACTAACCCGGACTGACGCTGTTTTAAGAAGAATTGCCATGGTGTTATTTTTGCGCAAAAATAAAAGTTCTCGGAATGACCTGAAACTTCACGAAGAATATTTTTGGAATTTATAAAAAATACTGGCGAAAGAATCAAGACCATGGGGCCCACACCCTGTCCACGAGGGTGGAGGGCGCGCCCCCCTGTCTCGTAGACCCCTGAGGCTCCACCGACCTCAACTCCAACTCTATATATTCACGTTCAGGGAGAAAAAAATTAGAACGAAGGATTCATCGCGTTTTATGATACGGAGCCGCCGCCAAGACCTAAACTCTCTCCGGAGGGCTGATCTGGAGTCCGTTCGAGGCTCCAGAGAGGAGAATCCGTCGCCGTCGTCATCATCAACCTTCCTCCATCACCAATTTCATGATGCTCACCGCCCGTGCGTGAGTAATTCCATCATAGGCTTGCTGGACGGTGATGGGTTGGATGAGATTTATCATGTAATCGAGTTAGTTTTGTTAGGGTTTGATCCCTAGTATCCATTATGTTCTAAGATTGATGTTGCTATGACTTTGCTATGCTTAATGCTTGTCACTAGGGCCCGAATGCCATGATTTCAGATCTGAACCTATTAAAGTCAATAGTCACCTAGTATGTGTTATTATTCGGTAAACCCGACGTGACAATAAGAGGGACCACTCCCGGTGATGACCGTAGTTTGAGGAGTTCATGTATTCACTAAGTGTTAATGCTTTGGTCTGGTACTCTATTAAAAGGAGGCCTTAATATCCCTTAGTTTCCAATAGGACCCCGCTGCCACGGGAGGGTAGGACAGAAGATGTCATGCAAGTTCTTTTCCATAAGGACGTATGACTATATTCAGATTCATGCCTACATTACATTGATGAACTGGAGCTACTTCTGTGTCACCCTATGTTGTAACTGTTGCATGAGGAATCGCATCCGACATAATTATCCATCACCGATCCAATGCCTACGAGCTTTTCACATATTGAGATCTTTGCTTAGTTACTTTTCCGTTGCCACTGTTACAATTACTACAAAACTGCTAGTGTTACCTTTGGCATCGTTACCGTTACTTTCATACTACTTTGCTACTAAATACTTTGCTGCAGATATTAAGTTTTCCAGGCGTGGTTGAATTGACAACTCAACTGCTAATAGTTGAGAATATTCTTTGGCTCCCCTTGTGTCGAATCAATAAACTTGGGTTGAATACTCTACCCTCGAAAACTATTGCCATCCCCTATACTTGCGGGTTATCAGAAAGAAAGGGAATTTCAAGAAGAATGGCAAGCAAGTTGCCACTCCCGGGAAGAAGCCCAAAGGTGGACCCAAGCCTAAATCTGCGTGCTTCTACTTCAAAGCAAATGGTCACTGGAAGCGGAACTGCCCCAAGTATTTGACGGATAAGAAGGATGGCAAAGTGAACAAAGGTATATTTGATATACATGTAATTGATGTGTTCCTTACTAATGCTCATAGTAGCGCTTGGGTATTTGATACTGGTTCGGTTGCTCATATTTGTAACTCGAAATAGGAGCTGCGGAATAAACGAAGATTGGCTAAGGACGAGGTGATGATGCGCGTCGGGAAAGGTTCCAATGTCGATGTGATCCCTGTCGGGAATGGTTCAAAGGTCGATGTGATCACTGTCGAAGCCCGGAGGCGGTCCAAGAATCGAGCAGGGCCGTCCACCTGACGAGGTCGCTGGAGGGCCGCCGGCAGCCGGCGGCGACGGGAGGTACCTGCTGAAACGGAAACACCTTCTCATCAAAGTAAACGTGCCGGGAGGTGAATACTGTTGGGGAATGCAGTAATTTCAAAAAAAATCCTACGCACACGCAAGATCCATCTAGGTGATGCATATCAACGAGAGGGGAGAGTGTTATCTATGTACCCTCGTAGACCAAAGCGGAAGCGTTATGACAACGTGGTTCATGTAGTCGTACGTCTTCACGATCCGACCGATCCTAGCACCGAAGGTACGGCACCTCCGCGATCTGCACACGTTTAGCTTGATGATGTCCCACGAACTCTAGATCCAGCTGAGGTTGAGGGAGAATTTCGTCAGCACGATGGCGTGGTGACGGTGATGATGAAGTTACAGGTGCAGGGCATCGCCTAAGCACTGCAACGATATGACCGAGGTGGAAATCTGTGGAGGGGGGCACCGCACACGGCTAAGACAACTGTCAACTTGTGTGTCTATGGGGTGCCCCCTCCCCCGTGTATAAACGAGTGGAGGAGGGGGAGGGCCGGCCTCATGGGGCGCGCCCAAGGGGGGGATTCCTACTTCTAGTAGGAGTAGGTTTCCCCCCTTCCCTAGTTGGAGTAGGAGAAGAAGGAAGAGGGAGAGGGAGAAAAGGAAAGGGGGGCCGCCCCCCCCCCCCCCCCAATTCGGATTGGGCTTGGTTGCGCGCGCCTCCCACTTCGCCGCCTCCTCCTCTCTTCCACCATGGCCCACTAAGGCCCATTAATTCCCCGGGGGGTTCCGGTAACCCCCCGGTACTCCGGAAAATGCCCGAACTCATCCGAAACCTTTCCGGTGTCCAAACATAACCTTCCAATATATCAATCTTCATGTCTCGACCATTTTGAGACTCCTCGTCATGTCCGTGATCACATCCGGGACTCCAAACAACCTTCCGTACATCAAGACACATAAACTCATAATACCAATCGTCACCGAACGTTAAGCGTGCGGACCCTAGATGTTTCAGAACTATGTAGACATGACCGGGACTCATCTCCGGTCAATAACCAATAGCGGAACCTGGATGCTCATATTTGCTCCCACATATTCTACGAAGATCTTTAGCGGTCAAACCGCATAACAACATACGTTGTTCGTTTGTCATCGGTATGTTACTTGCCCAAGATTCGATCGTCGGTATCTCAATACCTAGTTCAATCTCGTTCCGTAATGCATCATCCCGCAACTAACTCATTCACATTGCTTGCAAGGCTTATAATGATGTGCATTGCCGAGAGGGCCCAGAGATACCTCTCCGACAATCGGAGTGACAAATCCTAATCTTGATCTATGCCAACTCAACAAACACCATCGGAGACACCTGTAGAGCATCTTTATAATAACCCAGTTACGTTGTGACGTTTGATAGCACACTAAGTGTTCCTCCGGTATTCGGGAGTTGCATAATCTCATAGTCATAGGAACATGTATAAGTCATGAAGAAAGCAATAGCAGCAAACTAAACGATCATCGTGCTAAGCTAACGGATGGGTCAAGTATATCACATAATTCTCTAATGATGTGATCCCGTTAATCAAATGACAACTCATGTCAATGGCTAGGAAACTTAACCATCTTTGATCAACAAGCTAGTCAAGTAGAGGCATTCTAGTGATACTCTGTTTGTCTATGTATTCACACATGTACTAAGTTTCGGGTTAATACAATTCTAGCATGAATAATAAACATTTATCATGATATAAGGAAGATGCGAAGGCCATCATAAGATGGGGGCGTAACAACTTTATTATTGCCTCTAGGGCATATTTCCTTCAAATACACGATGTGAGACGGGATCGTAGCAGTGGTATCCTTTGGTGTTAGGCGGGTAGCTGAGGAGGATGCAAGCGACGGAGTGAGGTGCAAGCTTATGAGGCGGAGTGGCGGCGAGGCTAGGATAGCAGAGATAGCGAAAGATGCGAAGGCCATCATAAGATGGGGGCGCACCAAAGAGGTGATGGTGAGGGGCATAGTTCCAGCGTGGGTGAGACGGACTGATGTTGATGAGGAGGGTGGCGGTGGCGAGAGCGTTCGGCCAAAACCGGGGAGGCACGTTAGAGTGAAAGAGCACATGCAGATGCAGTCATTAAGAGTGCGAAGGATACTCTCGGCACGACCATTTTGTTGGGACGTGTAGGGGCAAGTGAGGCGGAAGATAGTGCCGTGGGAGGCTAGAAGGTTACGAACAGCGACGTTGTCAAACCCTTTTCCATTATCAGTTTGTAATGCATGGATAGGATGACCGAACTATGTGGTGGCATAGGAATAAAAGGCGTTAAGTGTGGCAAGGGTGTCGGACTTGCGACGAAGAGTAAATGTCCACACATAATGAGAGAAATCATCTAAGATAACCAAATAGTATAGATAGCCCGCTGTCAGTAGGGGGTCCCAAACTGTGCGTCTAGGATCGATGGTAACAGTAGACGGGGGACACGATGTTTACCCAGGTTTGTGTTGACATGGATTTTGATGAAGATAAAATAAAATGCATAAACCACATAAAATATAAGTGCAAAACGACAAAAATCGGTTTTATGATGTAAAGAATCAATTAAAAATTTATAATCAACCGCTCAATCGACGATCGACAAAAATAGGCATATTATATGTTCGAACGTTGATAATGCACACATTAAACCAACAATTATGAGATATGACAAAATAAATAAATAATCATGAAGTTCTGTCATGTATGTACGCGCATCGTCGCCGCCGACGGATATTGATCGAAAATTTCACCGTCAAAGATGACACCAATATTGTCGAAGCATGGTGCAATATGTTCCTCCATCACAATATCGTCGTATCTTAATGGATGCACGCAAAATATAATTTGATAGAAAAAGCCAATAATAAGGTCGATTAATGGAACTTAAAAAAATGATTCATTGGGTAAAAAGTGCACATGTACATACACGTATAGGATGTATGTACGTGACATGGCTTATATAATCAGATACGTAATGGAATTTTTCCTTTTCCTCTTGGTCCATGCATAGACATGCATGTACGTACGTGTATTAAGGCTTCCTAACTAAATCAAGAGGCCATAGGTACGCGAAAAAGAAAGAAAATTGTGCTGCATGTGTTAGAGCTTAATCAAATAATTAGGCTTAATGGGCCCACGGCCTACACGTTGTAGAAAAACTTGGCTTAACTAAGCCCATAATGGCTGATGGGACCTTGCCGGTTAATTAGCAATAAAGAAATAAGAGAAAGGAAAGGAGCAGCCCTCGTTCCCACGATGTCACGATCCCACGTACACAGAACGTGGGCAGGCGAGCGCGGCAGCGATCCAAAAATCAGCGCTAACTCCAGCCTTCCCTATAAATACCTCCTCGCTCAGTATACACAGGGTCGGCCCTTCATTCATCTCTTCCCATCTGCTGCTGCTAGAACACACACATACGAACTGACAAAGAAAAGAAGAGAAAGAGGCAGGCGTGCTGCTTCCTGTTGGTTTGAAGGTGAGACTCATGGCTCTCTTCTAGCCCCTGGTTTGGCCATTGTGGTACAGACCAGGGAGCTTTCTTCTTCTTCCTCTCCCAAAAATCTTATCCTTAGTCCGGCCATTGCGGTACAGGCTAAGGAGTGTGTTACATCCATCTCAAATTTTTGTCTTTGGTTCGTCCATCGCGGTACAAACCAAGGAATTGATGTTATATCCATTCCAAAAAATTTGCCTTCGGTTCGGACATCACGGCACAAATTAAGAAGCATGTTTCATCTCCCTAAAATTATTGCCTTTGGTTCAGCCATTGCGGTACAAACCAAAGTGCATGTTTAATCTACATAAAAGAAGTTCTCCTTGGTTCGACCATCGCGGTACGAGCCAAGGAGCATGCATGTTTCTTCTGCATGTTGCATATGCTTCGTCCTAATGATCTCCTTCTTGGTTCGGTCCCCTTAGTGATACAAGCCAGGATGAGCGTCTCGTTCCTTGGTTTGGTCCCTATATGCGGATACAAATCAAGAGAGTATCATAGGTACGAAAACCTCATAAAAAATTGTCTTGGTTTGGTCATCACAAACGAAACTCATATGACTAAGTCAGAGCCAAATCACAAAAATGTTAAACTGAATCCATAGTAAAACTCTTGTTGGGTTATGCTACGGACATTATGTGTCATGCTAGCCGTAATACGGACAAGAATATATGAAAACAAACCTTCACTTGGTTACGCTACACGAGGGCATTATCTTAATGCTACTCGATGTTAGTAGTAATACAAGCAAGGCAAAACTTAATTAAAAAATGCGTTCATGCTACACACGCAAAGACCAAAATTATGCAAGATGAATTATAAAACATGTTGCATCATAAAAGAACCAATCTTACCTGGTTACGCTACACGCGGGCATTATCTTAATGCTACACGATGCTAGTAGTAATACAAGTAAGAGAAAATCAAGCAAAACATTCGGGCCACATATTTTGGCTAAAGTCAAATAAAATATGTCATGAAATGCTCCAATGCTATAAGAGCCTAAACTATTAGCATCGTCATAAATGGATATCACAAACTCTATTTACTTGTGTTATGCTACACACTAGTGCCAATGAAATGACGCTATGTGGAGTTAGTGCTAATACCATGTGAGACACAAACATAAACAAAATGATAGATGTCATACAACTAATGCAACACCATAATTGCTCCACAAACCTTTGCTTGGTTACACTGCACGCGGGCATTATCTTAGTGCCACGCGGTGTTAGTAGTAATACAGGTAAAGCAGAACTTAATAAAAATAAGTTCACTCCACATCCACATATGCATACAAAATTCATGCAAAATACATGATAAGGCATATTTCATGTAGCCCACATAGTCTTTAAACAAATAAAAAATATCATAAACAAACTCCATTCGGGTCAAGCTATACGTGTGCATCATATCATTGCACCGCGTGCTTAGTTTTGATACCGTGTGAAGTCAAAGTCAACAAAATATGGCACATATCATATGCACCATAAAAAGCATCAAAATTGTGTCAGAAAGCTTTAGTCCATTACGCTACACACCGACACCACATTAGTGTCATGCGGTGATAGTAGTAATGTGATGATGCAAAACTTATTAAAATTGGCATGTCACATGTATCCATGCCACCAAAACCAAAGATGCCATATAAAATTCCCAAAGAAAAATATATACATATCCTATATGCTAAACGAGGATAAAACTATGTTTAGCCAAAATCAACCTGCATTTCGCATATAAATGAGGTTGAACACACACAAATTGTTGCATGATAGGAAAACATATTCCCAAACATCACACATAAAATCATAGAGGAGTACTTGCATGTAACCAAACTTCAAGCTCATCAAGCAGGAGTTCGTCGTCGACCGCGAGGAGGATCTCTCTTGTAGAATGTTGTAATAGGAATGTGATGCAATCCTATGTAATAGATATGTTGGAATTCTTAATCAGGGTTTTCTCTTCGGAGATATAATTAACAGAATTTTTATGAAAATGTAAGAGTTCTGGAAATAAAGTACCTGCAATGTTTGATTCTATTTTTATTTTATGCATTTAAATTTCACTCTGTATCAATGACGTGGACGCGTGTTCTCACGCCCGCCATTTTCCCGTCATCAGTTTGGGCCCTCTCTATGGAGGTTATACCCTACTTCCTGCTTGATTGATCTTGCTGAATATGAGTGTTACAAGAGTTGATCTACCTCGAGATCATATGTTGTGGTCTAAGCCCTAGAGGTATGATGAGTAATGTCATAATGATCTAGCATATATATCATCTATCTATCGACTAGCCTAGTCTCGTCTTATATAATGTACCATAGGCCTAGGATTGCAAGAGTCCTAGTCGAATACGCCGGTGGGGAGGAGTCCTTGTCTTGATCACCAATTCTAGTAGAATCTTCCTTGCATATGTCATCGGCTGTCCGAACTGGCCCATGAGTATTCGGCCCTGGGGTCCTCGGCCCAAATCAACTGATCAGGAGACGACGTGGTGAGTACCCCCTAGTCCAGGACACCGTCAGTAGCCCCCTGAACCAGTCTTCAAGTTGGGGACGCTCCTTGATTATTCCGAACTGTTCTTCATCTTTGATCGTCGGTCTTGAAAACTGGTTCAACAAATCCTCTCATCTTCGATCATGAGGATCGCCGAAGTGAATCCGTAAAGTTTACATGTCGGGTATCCAAGGAGCCCTTTTAAGTTCTCGGCCTTTATCAATGCCTTGTTATATTTTACGCCACACCTCGGGTTTGAAGTGTTTCCCGTGCGGCGCTGTCTTCTCACATCCGAGCTCCAACGCCGGACTGTATTCGAGGTATCTTTCGCAGCCGAGCACACATGCCGGACCGCTTCCGAGCTCCAACACCGTATTTTATCCAAGCCCCCACGCCGGACTATATCCGAGGTGTCATAGAACACCCCGGTTCAAAAAAGTTGAAGGAGTTTAGCCGAGCTTAATGCCGGAAATGCCCTCTATGGAGCCAGCCATTCAAATCCGAGCTTTATGCCGGACTACCTCCAAGGTGGTGCACCACCTCGGGCTTGGGCTGATTGTTTACGGATTTTATTACCGATGCGTGTAAATTTATCCGCTGTCAACATGTATAACTAGTAGCCCTCAAGGTGTGTGTCGGTCTAAAACCCGAGATGCACCTGAAGGAAAACATGAAGCCGCTAATCCTAATAGCCCCTGAGACTCAGGTCGAGGCGCGAAATCGGCCTGAGGATCAACTCCTAGCTTGGTAGCACACGTAGGAATAGAAACACAGTGTAATTATTAGAGATAATAGTGACCAGCGAACGGGCCCTTGAGAGAGGGTCTTGAAAAGTTGTTGTAATATATTTAGCTTGACACCGGATAGGTCCAAATGGTACCTATTGTTATCCGAAGACACGTTTGCCCATAGTTCGGTGAAGCCGAACACTTGGCAGTTGGAATTTTCTGCATTGAAATAGGCAATGCAGTAGCCCCCGAGACACTGGACGGGTGGCAACACCAGATCAGGGGATCGATGTGCCCCTTTTCATTTTTATAAATAATGAGCACGAAGCCCAACAGCCCCCGAGCCTTAATGTGGGCACGGGTGGCCGAATTAAGGATCGATATCCATATGAAAAAAAATTGCTCGTGTGTAAGACAAACTTCTCGAAAAGAGAATAAAGATCTCATAAAGGAGTTAGAGCTAACGAAAGCTGAGCTTGCCAAGGTAGGCCTCAAGGGGCTCAAAAGAAAGGAAATTAATGCCAATAAGGAACTATGAGAGCGTTATGCCAGCTGCTCGGGCGTCTCAAAGAGACTGTGCCATTGAATCTTCAAAAGATTGGCTGAGAAAAAATTGATTTTTGCTCACAATTTATGTGTAATGATTCTATGTACCCAAGTACTTTACATCATTAATGCGCGGATCCGCATTGTACAAAACTTTGTTGACCGACCATCGGCTTCAACCTCTTCGGTCAGTAGCCGAGGAGTGTTTTCCTACTTTATATAGCCGTGATAAGGGAGAAGATTTATGGAAAACGAAGGAAATCCGGCCATACGGTTTTATAAACAAAGGTACGCAGAGAGATATGTTATATTACTTTTTAACGTAAGAAACATCTTCCAAAAAAAATAGTCCCGCTATCGGTTCCTTTCTTTGGGTTGTCATGCCGACCATGATCATCAAACCTCACCTCCGATCAATGCGGGAGGAAAATATTGAGGATTTAGTTCGGGGAAAGTTCCCGAACTCTATGGTATTAATAAACCAAAATTTTCACTTCTGTCGTTGCCGACCAATGTGATCCTTTAAGATTGCTAGCTTTCGGCTTCACCCAGTCTGAGGTACTTACTCAGATGGACCGGTATTAACAATCACAGAGGTGCTCCCTTTAACACCTAGCCGAACAATCGGGATCGTAGGGGTAAGCACATGAGCCAGGCAACCCAGCTTGGCCAAAATCTTAAGTCAAATTGATGCATATTTAGGCTTTATAACGATAATTACAAAAGGCAGCGCTTGTATACTGAATACAAATACTGGTGATATATGTTTATTTTATATATAATGATTGTATGTACCGAAGTACTTATATCATGTCTGTGTTCGCCCGAACTTTAAACGCTGCCTTAACCGAATCGTCGGCTTCTCCCTCTTTGGTCAAGGGTCAAGAGTGTTATGTACTCCACCGTCGAGTATATCGGCAGTGTTTCCGATAACCAGGCAACGAGGCCATAAGGCTGTAACAGACAAAGCGCGCTCAGGGAACTTATGCTATATTACAGACGAAGTGTAAGAAGCATCTTCGAAGAAAATAGTACCCCCACCGATACCTTTTTTCGGTGCTCATAATTACTATGAGACTTGTGCAATAGATATTTTGTACTCATGAGTTACGTTGTGTGCCGACCATGATTGAAAACAATAAGAGCGCTAGCTTTCGGCTTCACCTAGTCTGAGGTCAGAGCTCGGATGACCCGGTCGTGACAATCGCAGAGGTTCTCCCGTTACTCCCTAGCCGAACAATCAGGAACGTAGGGGGTAAGCACAGGAGCCAGGCAACCCAGCTTGCGGAACACTTAAGTCAATATGGTGCATATTGTGGCGTAATACACGAACAACGAACGAAACCGTACAAGTATAATCATATGCAAGAGGAAAAGCTTCATGAAGAAAGCCCCCAAGTAAACATGGTATTTGAATTTGTGCGTCACAAACAAAGTTTTGACAAGGAAGTATGACGCTTGGTCGAACCGAAAAAAATTTAAAACCGAAAGTTTTTGAGCAAGAAAGCGACTTAGCTTGTTAATGTGTTCGACATTGATGACGCGGTCCAAGCTTGATGCAGGACAAGGTTCCATCCCCCAAGCCAGTCCCAAGGTGGCGGAGCGAAGAGCTCGGCACTCCGAAGTGGTGGCATAGCACGGCCAAAGCAGGCCGGCAGAGTGACGCCGAAGCCCCCCAGTGTGGGTTAATGAAGTGTTCACGAAGCCTCCCGTCCAGCCGAGGAGACAACACTGCCCAACTCGATTCGTTTACCTGTGCACAAAAAATAATGCAAAACGGAGATAATGGTAATAATGATGAATAAAATTGTTGCATAATAAATAATTTATGCAAAGTCAGTAATAAAAGAAGTATGGCATGTGCGCCGAACACTCGGTGAGGTAGAGCTCTCTGGGCGATGCCGAAGTCCCCGAGGCAACCAAACACGTAGGTATGGCAACACGACAAGCAAGGTGATCACGCAAGCCGATTTATGCCAATTTGAGATAGCGGCGTTGGCTTGCCGAAGCGATCGCGTAATGCAGTCGAAGTCGATCACCTACACGCATAAAATAGTGTGGTCCAAAAAGAATAATATAAATATATATAAAATCCTTGCATAATTGCTTTTCGCAAAAATAATTTATTTAAAGAGATGTGGCCTGGCGCCGAAGTCAATGTTGATGCAGAGCGTCAGCGTGACGCAATGAAGGCGTGACCAAAGCCCGAATTCACATGCCGGTCCGAGTTCCGGAATCGGGTTTGCTGGACTATATACGGAAAATGACCGTACCACTGCGTGAGCGTCGATAATGCGTCCGCCATTCGACAGGCCTGCGTAGAGATGATGGAACAAACCAGAGTAATAATTCTTTGGGGAGAATAGACCCAAACAAGCAAAAATTACTAGGATAAATAGCACTTGGTTTATTTATTGTAGCAAACCGAAGAAAGTTGACTCCCAAAATTGGGACTCGATCCGCACACCCATTGCCTGATGGGTGATAAAGCGCCGACATGGCGATGCTGGCAAAGGTTGGCTTGCCGAGACAAAGCCCTCGGTCCAGCTAATCGTGATGAAGTTGGTCGGTTGGTGACGCCAAAGTCACCGGAGTAGGTTGATGAAGAGATGATGAAGCCCCCGGTCTAGCCGAGGTGTTGGAGCAGCTCGACGAAGAGATGCCGAAGTCTACTTGTCAGCTGATGTGTCGAAACAGGTCGGCATGTTTGATGATGATTTGAAGAAGAGGCAGCACGGTGATGCCGACGCAGGTCAAGACTTGTGACGTGATCGGCACTAGCTTGATGAAGCTACCGCGTGGCGGTGCCGGTGTGCCCGCTCCGTGTAATCCGTGGGGCAGTGATGTTGATGATGATTTATCCTTCGCGATGCCGAATTCTTGTTCGGCTTGCCGAGATGATGATCGAAGGAGTTGAGCTCGACTCAATAAAGCGGCGACGTGTCTAGCGCAGGTCGGCAGCCGTGGAGCAATACTGCCGGACTTGTTTGACACCAGCGTGATGGTGAAGATTCCCTCGGAGGAGGCTTAAAATTTTATGGGTACGTGTTTAAAAACAACGCGCAATACCCTAGAAAAAAATCCCTTCAAAAGGGGTGTCCGATATCCCGTTCATGAAGAAACATGAACTCGGGCCGGATTCGTATTCACGCAGAAAACAGATCCGAAAATCGTTGCGCACATCGGAGGTTTCCGAAGTTTGAACGGTCGGATCGAGCTGACATTTTGAGGGGTGGCAGATATAGGAATTCCGTAGCTGATCAACGGTTGGATCTTCCAAAGAACGTCCAAGCTAGATGCTGGACGCCACGCTCCAAACTCGTCCAGATTCCCGTCCAGATTCAAAATGGCTCCGACATATCAGAGATTGCCAGAGATTCCTCCATCGGAACTCGATGAAATTTTGCTGGTTGTTGTAGACTCAATCCCGCACAATCCCACTGAAGCAATCGTCAAAGCGATACTCGAGGAGGCGGTTGCGGCAGATACGAGTTCGCTGTCTAGAAAAACAGCACAGTCGCTCGAGGGCAATGTTGACGTTGATCCCCCGAGCTCCATGGATGATTCCTCCATGATCTTGATAGAGATCGGAGTTGATGTTTGATGAAGGCCCTCGTCCGAACATGGTGATCCGAACACGGGGCACAGTTCTTGGTCGAATTAAGGTGACCAGTCGAGCTAGTGACGAAGATGCCGAAGTCGCAGTTGATCTGCAGGCGAGCCATCGATCTTTTGCCGAACACACAGCGGAACTCCCAATGAAAGCACCAATGTCGGTGTCAAAACCGGCGGATCTCGGGCAGGGGGTCCCAAACTGTGCGTCTAGGATCGATGGTAACATGAGACGGTGGACACGATGTTTACCCAGGTTCGGGCCCTCTCTATGGAGGTAATACCCTACTTCCTGCTTGATTGATCTTGATGAATATGAGTGTTACAAGAGTTGATCTACCTCGAGATCATATGTTGTGGTCTAAGCCCTAGAGGTATGATGAGTAATGTCATAATGATCTAGCATATATATCATCTATCTATCGACTAGCCTGGCCTCGTCTTATATAATGTACCAGAGGCCTAGGATTAAAAGAGTCCTAGTCGAATACGACGGTGGGGAGGAGTCCTTGTCTTGATCACCAAGTCTTGTGGAATCTTCCTTGCATATGTCATCGGCTGTACGAACTAGCCCATGAGTGTTCGGCCCTAGGGTCCTCGGCCCAAATCAACTGATCGGGAGACAACATGGTGAGTACCCCCTAGTCCAGGACACCGTCACCCATGTTGCTTGCAACCAGGGATGTCCAAAAATCACTATGCAATAACTGAAATGGAAAAGTGGAAATAGTGGTAGATGCGCTTAAGGGAAGACGAACGTGCTTGCCATGACGACAAGCCTCACAAGTATGGTCGTCGATATTATTGCATGAGAACGAAAAACTCTGACGAATTTGACGCAAAGTGGTGGGGTTCGGGTGTCCCAAACGAGCATGCCAAAGGTCGACACCTGCGGCGAGGGCGACTGGGGTGGTAGAGGAGGCAGTGGTGGAGGAGGGAACCGGATAGAGCTTATCAGGACTATCACAACGGTGAAGGACCATCCGAGTACGGGCGTCCTTCACAGAAAAACCAACATCATCAAATTCAACGGTAATGGGATTCTCACGAACATATACAAGGTTCATAACTAAATCACAAGAAACAAGAACATTAGACATGGTGACATGCGTAGATTTGGAAGGAAACGAAGTACGGCCTACATGTGTGATAGGTAGTGAGGAACCGTTACCAATGGTGATGTGAGTAGGAGTATGAACCGGAGTGAAACAGGTTAGGGTTCAGGGATGAGATGTCATGTGCGGGGTTGCGCCCGAGTCCATGTACCAAGCGCCGCCGGTGCGGTAGTTGTTCGGTGGTGGGGCCGAGTGCAGGACAACCAAAGGAGTAGGGTCCCATAACGGTGAGGCTGGTAGCAAGGCGAAGCCACCGTAGGGCTGAACCGGGGCGGGCGGAGCATGGCCACCGGCCATCGGCGGGGCAGGCAGAGCCGCGGAGCCGGCACCGGCCTGCTGCTGCGGCACGTCGAAGTAGGCCGGATGGCCCTCCGGGAAAGCCTGCGGCGTGGTGTAGCCGCCGAGGGGCTGAACCAGGCTGGGCGGAGCATGGCCGCGGCCATTTGCGGGGCCGGCTGCATGTGGGTGAAGGGAGCCGGCGCGCCCGCATACATGTGGCCGAAGGGAGACGATGCAGTAGAAGACATCGCAGCGGTGACAGCGGTGGCTGGAGTAGAAGGCGCGGCGGCGGCCTGAGGAGCGGCGACGACGGTAGCGGTGGCGGCGGCCAAAGGAGTGGAGGCATCACAGACGGGTGATGGCGGCCAGAGGAGCAGCAGCGGCACGGACGAGTGGCGCGGCGTCGACTAGAGGAGCGGTGGTGGCGCAGACGAGTGGCGCGGCGGCAGTCAGAGGAGCGGTAGTAGCGCGATGGGGATGGGTGGCAGCGGCGGCATGGGCGGCGGCAACCCGGTGCGACGACGGCTGGAGGAGACGGAGGTGACGGGGCGGGAGGGTGAGAGGGCGGAAGCAGGGGTGGGGAAGGGTGGCGATACAGGGCAGCGGAGGCGGCGACGGAGAGCAGCGGCGTCAGGTGTGGTGGCGTGATGGAGTGGCAGCGGCGGCTAGAGTTAGGTCGAGGATCGTGCTGCGATAGATACCATGTAGAAGGGAAAGAATAGGTTATTCAACACAATGCACTGATCGGTGCACCAGGCACGTATATATGATTACAGAGGGGGGCCACAACCTCAACTATACAAGTAAACTAGGAGGTGGGCCCAAGACACAATATACACGTACACATATATTCAACATGTTTGATGGGTTTTCTCCGGTCTTGGCAAAACCAGTGGAATCATCACATTCAGTACCCTCTAACATCTGCTAGGTGTATTGTCCGCGTCTGCAGTTTTGTCATAGCGCATTTCTTTGCGCCTCCGACTTTGTGCGGCTTCATCATCCATGACGACTACGTCATCCACCACGGCTACATCACCATGATCGGCTACATCTCCGAATATGCACCATTTCGAATGCTCGTTGTTTCGAGACACCATGTGATGATCGGGTGTGATAGACTCTACGTTCACATACAACGGGTGTAAGACAGTTTTGCACATGCAGAATACTTGGGTTAAACTTGACGAGCCTAGCATGTACAGACATGGCCTCAGAACAGTGGAGACAGAAAGATCGAACATGAGTCATATAGTAGATATGATCAACATAGAGATGTTCACCATTGATGACTACCCCATGTCACGTGATGATTGGACATGGGTTAGTTGATTTGGATCATGTATCACTTAGATAACTTGAGGGATGTTTATTTAAGTGGGAGTTCATTAGTAATTTGATTAACTGAACTTACTTTATCATGAACTTAGTCTTGTAGTTTTGCATATCCATGTTGTAGATCAATCGCCCGAGCTACCGCTCCCTTGAATTTTAATACGTTCCTAGAGAAAGCTAAGTTGAAAGATGATGCTAGCAACTACACGGACTGGGTCCGTAACTTGGGGATTATCCTCATTGCTGAATAGAAGAATTAAGTCCTTGATGCACCGCTAGGTGACAGACCTGCTGCAGAAGCTGATGCAGATGTTATGAACCTCGGGCAAGCTCGATCTGGTGACTACTCAATAGTTCAGTGTGCCATGCTTTAAGGCTTAGAACCGGGACTTCAAATGCGTTTTGAACGTCATGGAGCATATGAGATGTACTAGGAGTTTAAGTTAATATTTCAAGCAAATGCCCGAGTTGAGAGATATGAAGTCTCCAACAAGTTCTATAGCTACAAGATGGAGAACAGTTCTGTCAGTGAACACATACTCAAAATTTCTGGGTATTATAATCGCTTGACTCAGCTGGGAGTTGATCTTCTAGCTGAATGTGTTATTGACAGAGGTCTTCAATCACTGCAAGGGATGAACAAAACAATTCCCGAGCTGTTCGCAATGCTTAAGGCCGCGGAGGTAGAAATCAAGAAGGAGCATCAAGTGTTGATGGTTAACAAGACCACTAGTTTCAAGAAAAAGGGCAAGGGAAAGTGATACGTCTCCATCGTATCTACTTTTCCAAGCACTTTTCCCCTTGTTTTGGACTCTAACTTGCATGATTTGAATGGAACTAACCCGGACTGACGCTGTTTTCAGCAGAATTGCCATGGTGTTATTTTTGTGCAGAAATAAAAGTTCTCGGAATGACCTGAAATTTCACGGAGAATATTTTTGGAAATTATAAAAAATACTGGCGAAAGAATCAAGACCAGGGGGCCCACACCCTGTCCACGAGGGTGGAGGGCACGCCCCCCTGTCTCGTGGGCCCTTGAGGCTCCACCGACCTCAACTCCAACTCTATATATTCACGTTCAGGGTGAAAAAAATCAGAGAGAAGGATTTGTCGCGTTTTACGATACGTAGCCGCCGCCAAGACCTAAACTCTCTCGGGAGGGCTGATCTGGAGTCTGTTTGGGGCTCCGTAGAGGAGAATCCGTCGCCGTTGTCATCATCAACCTTCCTCCATCACCAATTTCATGATGCTCACCGCCTGCATGAGTAATTCCATCGTAGGCTTGCTGGACGATGATGGGTTGGATGAGATTTATCATGTAATCGAGTTAGTTTTTTTAGGGTTTGATCCCTAGTATCCATTATGTTCTAAGATTGATGTTGCTATGACTTTGCTATGCTTAATGCTTGTCTCTAGGGCCCGAGTGCCATGATTTCAGATCTGAACCTATTATGTTTTCATGAATATATGTGAGTTCTTGATCCTATCTTGGAAGTCAATAGTCACCTACTATGTGATATGATCCGGTAAACCCGAAGTGACAATAATCGGGACCACTCCCGGTGATGATTGTAGTTTGAGGAGTTCATGTATTCACTAAGTGTTAATGCTTTGGTCCTGTACTCTATTGAAAGGAGGCCTTAATATCCCTTAGTTTCCAATAGGACCCCGCTGCCACGGGAGGGTAGGACAAAAGATGTTATGCAAGTTCTTTTCCATAAGCACGTATGACTATATTCGGAATACATGCCAACATTACATTGAAGAACTACTTCTGTGTCACCCTATGTTATAACTATTGCATGAGGAATCGCATTCGACATAATTATCCATCACCGATCCAATGCATACGAGCTTTTCACATATTGACCTTTGCTTAGTTACATTTCCATTGCCACTGTTACAGTTACTACAAAACTGCTACTGTTACCTTTGCCATCGTTACCGTTACTTTCATACTACTTTGCTACTAAATACTTTGCTGCAGATATTAAGTTTTCCAGGTGTGGTTTAGTTGACAACTCAACTGCTAATACTTGAGAATATTCTTTGGCTCCTATTGTGTTGAATCAATAAACTTGGGTTGAATACTCTACCCTCGAAAACTGTTGCCATCCCCTAAATTTGCGGGTTATCAAAAAGAAAGTGAACTTCAGTAATAATGGCAAGCAAGTTGCCACTCCCGGGAAGAAGCCCAAAGCTGGACCCAAGCCTAAATCTGCGTGCTTCTACTGCAAAGGAAATGGTCACTGGAAGCAGAACTGCCCCAAGTATTTGACGGATAAGAAGGATGGCAAAGTGAACAAAGGTATATTTGATACACATGTAATTGATGCGTTCCTTACTAATGCTCGTAGTAGGGCTTGGGTATTTGATACTTGTTTGGTTGCTCATATTTGTAACTCGAAATAGGAGCTACGGAATAAACGAAGATTGGCTAAGGACGAGGTGACGATGCGCGTCGGGAATGGTTCCAAGGTCGATGTGATCGCTATCGGGAATGGTTCCAAGGTTGATGTGATCACTGCCGAAGCCCGGAGGCGGTCCAAGAATTGAGTGGGGCCGTCCACCTGACGGGGTCGTTGGAGGGCCACCGGCGGCCGGCGGCGACGGGAGGTACCTGTTGAAACAGAAACACCTTCTCATCAAAGTAAATGTGCCGGGAGGTGAATACTGTTAAGAAACGCAGTAATTTAAAAAAAATTCCTACGCACACGCAAGATCCATCTAGGTGATGCATAGCAACGAGAGGGGAGAGTGTTATCTACGTACCCTCGTAGACCAGAGTTGAAGCGTTATGACAACGTGGTTGATGTAGTCGTACGTCTTCACGATCTGACCGATCCTAGCACCGAAGGTACGACACCTCCGCGATCTGCACACGTTTAGCTCGGTGACGTCCCACGAACTCTAGATCCAGCTGAGGTCGAGGGAGATTTTTGTCAGCACGACGGCCTGGTGACGGTGATGATGAAGTTATCGGCGCAGGGCTTCACTTAAGCACTGCAACGATATGACCGAGTTGGAAATCTGTGGAGGGGGGCACCGTACACGGCTAAGACAACTGTCAACTTGTGTGTCTATCGGGTGCCCCCCTCCCCCGTATATAAAGGAGTGGAGGAGGGGGAGGGCCGGCCTCATGGGGCATGCCCAAGGGGGGATTTCTACTCCTAGTAGGAGTAGGTTCCCCCCTTCCCTAGTTGGAGTAGGAGAAGAAGGAAGAGGGAGAGGGAGAGAAGGATCATAGAAAGTTTATTTTCTTGTTACGATGATTTTCTACTTCACTCTGAAATTCTTTGAACTTTTCAAATGTTTCAGACATATGTTTCATCAAGTAGATATACCTATATCTGCTCCAATCATCTATGAAGCTCAGAAAATAACGATACCCGCTGCGAGCATCAACACTCATCGGACCGCATACATTAGTATGTATTATTTCCAACAAGTCTGTTGCTCGCTCTATTGTTCCGGAGAACGGAGTCTTAGTCATCTTGCCCATGAGGCATGGTTCACAAGTATCAAGTGATTCATAATCAAGTGATTCCAAAATCCCATCAACATGGAGTTTCTTCATGCGCTTTACACCAATATGACCTAAACGGCAGTGCCACAAATAAGTTGCACTATCATTATTAAACTTATATCTTTTGGCTTTGATACGTCCATCTTGCATCATGCTTTTATATCGATATTTATTGCATTATGGAATGTTATTACACGTTATGTCACAATACTTATGCCTATTCTCTCTTTTTTTACAAGGTTTACATAAGGAGGGAGAATGACATTTGGAATTCGGCTGAAAAGGAGCAAATATTAGAGACCTATCCTGCACAACTCCAAAAGTCTTGAAACTCCACAAATGTCATTTTGGAAATATAAAAAATATCCAGCGGAAGAAGTTCGCCAGAGGGGGCCCCACCTGGCCACGAGGGTGGGGGGCGCGCCCTACCCCCCTGGGCGCGCCCCCTACCTTGTGGGCCCCCTGGTGGCCCGCCGATGCCCATCTTCTGCTATATGAGGTCTTTCGTCAAGGAAAAAATGATAAGCAACCTTTCGGTAGGAAACTCCGCCGCCACGAGGCGGAACCTTGGCGGAACCAATCTAGGGCTCCGGCAGAGCTGTTTGTCAGGGACACTTCCCTCCGGGAGGGGGAAATCATCGTCATCGTCATCACCAATGCTCCTCTCATCGGGAGAGGGAAATCTCCATCAACATCTTCACCAGCACCATCTCCTCTCAAACCCTAGTTCATCTCTTATATCACACTCTTACTTATTAAAAGGACTACGATAGATCCCCTATACTTGTGGGTCATCAGGCTTCAATACTATGAATATGTGTATCACTACTATCGAGATTCAACAAAAATAGACCACTCATCAAGGGTGCATGACCAAAAAAGATATTACTCATATAAATAGAACAACCATTATTCTCTGATTTAAATGAATAACCGTCTCGCATTAAACAAGATCCAGATATAATGTTCATGCTCAACGCTGGCACCAAATAACAATTATTCAGGTCTAAAACTAATCCTGAAGGTAGATGTAGAGGTAGCGTGCCGACCGCGATCACATCGACTTTGGAACCATTTCCCACGCGCATCGTCACCTCGTCCTTCGCCAATCTTCGCTTAATCCGTAGCCCCTGTTTCTAGTTGCAAATATGAGCAACAGAACCAGTATCAAATACCCAGGCGTTACTGCGAACATTAGTTAAGTACACATCAATAACATGTATATCAAATATACCTTTCACTTTGCCATCCATCTTATCCGCCAAATACTTGGGGTAGTTCCGCGTCCACTGACCAGTCCCTTTGCAGTAGAAGTACTTAGTCTCAGGCTTAGGTCCATAATTAGGCTTCTTCACTTGAGCAACAACTTGCTTGGCGTTCTTCTTGAAGTTCCCCTTCTTCCCTTTGCCCTTCTTCTTGAAACTGGTGGTCTTGTGGACCATCAACACTTGATGCTCCTTCTTGATTTCTACCTCCGCAACCTTTAGCATTGCGAAGAGCTCGGGAATTGTCTTATCCATCCCTTGCATATTATAGTTCATCACGAAGCTTTTGTAGCTTGGTGGCAGTGATTGAAGAACTCTGTCAATGACACTATCATCAGGAAGATTAACTCCTAGTTGAGTCAAGTGGTTGTGGTACCCAGACATTCTGAGTATATGTTCACTGATAGAACTATTCTCCTCCATCTCGCAGCTATAGAACTTATTGGAGACTTCATATCTCTCAATCCGGGCATTTGCTTGAAATATTAAGTTCAACTCCTGGAACATCTTATACGCTCCATGATGTTCAAAACGTCGTTGAAGTCCCGGTTCTAAGCCGTAAAGCATGGCACACTGAACTATCGAGTAGTCATCAACACGTGTCTGCCAGGCATTCACAATGTCTGCAGTTGCTGGCGCGGGTGGTACACCTAGCGGTGCTTCCAGGACGTAATTCTTCTGTGCAGCAATGAGGATAATCCTCAAGTTATGGACCCAGTCCGTGTAGTTGCTGCCATAATCTTTCAACTTAGCTTTCTCTAGGAACGCATTAAAATTCAACGGAACGGTAGAACGGCCATTTATCTACAACAACATAGACATGCAAAATACTATCAGGTACTAAGTTCATGATAAATTAAAGTTCAATTAATAATATTACTTAAGAACTCCCACTTAGATAGACATCCCTCTAATCATCTAAGTGATCATGTGATCCAAATCAACTAAACCATGTCCGATCATCACATGAGATGGAGTAGTTTTCAATGGTGAATATCACTATGTTGATCATATCTACTATATGATTCACGCTCGACCTTTCGGTCTCAGTGTTCCGAGGCCATATCTGCATATGCTAGGCTCGTAAAGTTTAACCCGAGTATTCTGCGTGTGCAAAACTGGCTTGCATCCGTTGTATGTGAACGTAGAGCTTATCACACCCGATCATCACATGGTGTCTCGGCATGACGAACTTTCGCAACAGTGCATATTCAGGGAGAACACTTGTACCTTGAAATTTAGTGACAGATCATCTTATAATGCTACCGCCAAACTAAGTAAAATAAGATGCATAAAGGATAAACATCACATGCAATCAATATAAGTGATATGATATGGCCATCATCATCTTGTGCCTTTGATCTCCATCTCCAAAGCACCGTCATGATCACCATCGTCACCGGCTTGACACCTTGATCTCCATCAAAGCATCTTTGTCGTCTCACCAACTATTGCTATCACGACTATGCTACCGCTTAGTGATAAAGTAAGGCAATTACATGGTCACTACTAGGGAAGACCCTAGTAGTAGCGCTTGTTTTTAAGCTAGCAGTAGCGCTTGTACCAGCGCTACCACTAAGGCGCTACAGCTAAATAGTAGTAGTAGTGCTGGAAAGGGAGCGCTACTGTTATACCTAGTTAGCAGCAGAGCTTTTCTTTGGTAAGTGCTACTGATAGTACTAAGTAGCAGTAGCGCTTCTTCTGAAAAGCGCCGCTGCTAACTTTTTCTGTATTTTAAAAAATACAGCTTATTTTCGTTGTGGTTTTATATACAGTACTTTCATCACATGATTTTATAATCATGATTAGTTATTATATATAACAGTGGGTGAAATGAACGTGGAGTAGATTCAAGTGGAGGCAAAATGTGGTGCATGTCGAAAGTACTACTAATCCAAACTTGATCTAGTTTGGATTAGTAGTACTTTCGATGTGCGCCACATGTTGCGTCCACTTGAATCTAATCCATGTTCATTTCACCTACTGATATATATAATAACTCATTATGCTCATATAACAACTTAGCATCATGCATCATCGATCATAATAATAAATAACTCATCATTGGTATCATAATAACAAGTCATACTCATCATCATCGATCATACAACTTCTACTCGATACCACATCATCATCAAAGTCATCTACCCAATCCTACTTAGTTGTTCTTAGCACATGATCATGAGTATTATCTAGCAGCTACTACCTTCTCCTAGGTAAAATAGCATAAAACAAGATAGCCCTTGACTCTCCATTATGGAGAATGGAGATTATCCTGTCTCCAATTCTTGCCTTTCGCACAATCTTGCTTCCAAGAACCTCCCTACGACTGACCATACATTTTTTCCATTCTTTGATTATCAGGTCTTCACTGGTTTTAGAAATCCGATATGCACATGTGTGACTCGTAGGATGACCTGGCTGTATGTTCAAAACATCAAGGCGACCATTCTGATACATCAGATGAGGCACACAATCTGACGGGATTTTTTGTTAAAAAACATGGTAATAACTTCGTAGTTAGCAATGTACTTAAGTTTTAAAAGAATTTATGCAAAAGATGCACGGATGTCGTAATAGTAAAAAATCTTACCATGGCATCTCCATGGATGTTACCGTGGTCCAACACGTGCACTAGTGGCACGTATTCACCATAATGTGGAGGAGTTTGATAATAGGTATTGTAATTCTCAAGATCAGTACAAATGCGATCAGATGATTTTTCTCCTGATAAGTTAAGTCAGAGCCATCGGTGTAGTAGGTTCTGTCTACCATCTTCCGCACATTGTTTGAAGAATGAAAATAAGCTGTCAATGGAAATAAGCTATCAACTATTTTTAAATAAACAATATAAATTAGTTAATAACTATGTTTGAGAAACTCATATAGCGGTGGAATTGGAAGCGTATCAACAAGGACCCAAATGTCCATATTGTCTTGGTCGATGTCAGGATCACCAAGATCCATGGTGACAAGCATACCCTCATAAAAACCATACATCTTGCAAAGTGCTTCCCAATTTTTGCAACCAAAATGGGTTACACCCTCAGACTTGTACAGATTTACTTCAAAATCCATACCATGATGGGTCCTTAGGTGAATTTTCTTTGTTTCGAAATTTTCATGGTCTTAAAAATCCATCCTCTCCATGACATAGCGTCTTGCATGGCATGGGATAAGCTACTCGAATTGTAAAAGATGAAAATTACACATTGAAATATTGAAGTCATGCTTAATTACGAAAAAAACACTTGTCGTCGTTGCGTACCATTTCAACATCGAAGGTCTCCTGGAGCTTAATGCTGAAGCGCCGATCTTCGTCCAGGTGAGGCCTGCCGCACAGACCTCGGTCGTCGTTGCAACCAGCTGCACTCCCCCGGGAGACTTTCATCGTCCGATGAAAAAATTTCCTACGTTCATAATTCAAAGATTAAACTTGTACAATTCAATATATGTACTACAAAAATTAAATTAGATCATTATTATTCATCACGGGTTGACTATCGGCCTATCGAGTCTTTTTCTTGAGAACTCTTAGCTCGCGTGGTGTATACATTCGATCGTTGGTGGTGGTGGACACTCTCACTCACTGATTCCTCTCTGACATTTGCGACCGTCGATGATGGTCATTACTCCTCCTTCCCCTAGTGCATAACAAAGGTCTAGCACCCGGAGAAGAAGGAGAAACGACCCCCACACAACTGTCGGGCTTCTTCGTCCTCTCTCATATATGGTGGATACACTCCCGCACTGATTTTTCGACCTTCGGTGATGGAGCCTCGGCAGACTTAAAGTCAACGTGAAATGTCGTTTAATTATTTTTCTAGAAAATCCAGGACACTCGATATTTCCTACATATTCTAGCACAAGTCATGCCAGAATTCACGAAAAAATCTGGCATGACCTTTGCTAAAAAAGGACATATCAAGCGCCTGAAATTTTCCAGAACGGAAATTAATCAACACTCCGGCAAAATATAGGCCACTATAGGAGGTGTAACCTGCAAACATGGCCGGCCACTTGGGCGAGCACATATCCTATTTGAGCAACCCAAGATATACATGTTTATATCTACATCATATGAGGATTCAAACTTGATGGGGATGACGGAGGGGGTTGGTGACGGAGCGGGTCTCACCTCAAGGTCGGAGGGGGTCGGTGACGGGGACGACGGCGTTGATGATGGAGGGGCTCCTTGATTTCTGCAAAAACAAAAACCCTATAAGCTATCAAGTAATCAAATGCATACGCCTTGATGGAGGGGATCCTTGATTTCTCCAATTTTAGCATTCAAAGTAGGAGTAATTTTCCAATATGAGCATTCAATACGCAAAAGCAAATCGTAAAATAAATTAGTATTCAAATTAGCATGCATTCAATAAGCTAAACTAAATCATCTCTTTCGTCTGTACATCGTCGAATATTATCTTGAATACACCTCTAATAGTATCATACATATAACATTACTAATACAGCTAAAACCGTAGCGAACAACGGGTATCGGCGCGGGCGGTCGACACCCAAAGAGAAGGAATCATCACAGGATCATAGCTCCACTGAGATCCGCGAAGAACCTGCCAGGTATTGGAGAACCTGCCCTCCAACGCAACCATGTAGCGACGGACGTGCTCATCCTCCTTGCTGACACAGTGACGTACCACCTCCACGGGATCCTCAAGCCTCCACACCGTCACTGGCCCACGCCACCGCCACCAAAGAAGGTTCGGGTCAACGACGGGTTGGCTCCTCACCAAGCTGCGCCCCCCAGAAGGCAGCACCTCCCAGTACCAGCCCGGCGGAGCCCAGTCCCGGACATGGCCCCTCTGATCAAGCAGGCCTCCTCCACCGAGACGACAACGAGGATGCGGGATAGGCATCGTTGACGTCGATGCGGGAATAATTGGTTTAACTCAAAAAATAACAACAAATGTGACACCTAAAACACCTAAATTCTATTAACTACACCTCTTTTCGTTCTATGAACTTTAAGGTGTATGAAGTCTCATAGTTAACTCTTGCAGTGGAACGATAGAGACTCCATTTCACTTAGGTTGATTTAATTTAGACCGGAGGC